>MINK01020773.1:0-20163 GCA_001735545.1 Phormia regina
ATATTTTCTTGTTTAATTTTTACCTTTTTTTTTTAAAAAAAAGTAGTGTGCGTTTATAGAAATATGCTCCAGTGTATGTATGTATATGCATATAAAAATAAAGGAAGTAAGCAAGTATTATAAAGAATCTTATACATATGTATAAATGTTCATATAATCATCTTTTCATTAAGTCATAGTCTTACTAATTCACACTCACGTATAATACTCATACATAAATATACAAATTGAGAGAGACAAAAAAAAAAAAACAAACGTTTCATTTCATTTATGATGGTGATAATGATGAGTATATATATATATATGCATATATGAATACTTATATTATTTGTACATATAAAATAACACTAAGGCCTAAAAAATTTTTTTTAATAAAATGCTTTGGTTTTTAACATTTATCTATAGCTATATATTTCTCTATTTTTTCTTGATATATTCAACTTTTTAAATTTATATTTCTTTTTAACCGTTTATTGAGTCTCTGGTGTTTAATCTCATCATCATTTCCGGCATTATCAAGTCAAGCAATTTTGTCAGTATTTTTTTTGTTTTTTTCTCTTATTTTTCATCATTCCTACAGTTTTTTTATTTTAATTTTTTTCATTTTGTTTATTTTCATTTTTCTCTCTTTTTTTCTATTTATTTTCATTCTTTGTAATTTGCCAACACATCATAAGATGCTTATGTTTTGCTATTAACTTTTTACATCACAACATATTTACATTTTATTGTGGCAATTTAGTAGAAACATTTTAATAATAAAGTTATGATGTTCTATTATTTTTCTTCTTTTTTTTTTTTTTTTTTTNNTTCTATTTTTCTTCTTGTTTTTTTTTTTTTTTTTTTTTTGTAACATACACATATAAACATTTATAATAATTTACCTTCTTTTAGAAAACATTTAGAGACATGTAAATATCATTATAGAAATAAAAGTTTTCCTTTTTTCGCTATAAAGTTTAATTTAAAAATGTTTTTTTTTTTTTTTTATTTTATATTTTAATAGTAGAAATTTTAAAATTCATTTAAATAAAAGTTTTATGAAATTATATTTTCTAAGAGGAAAATATTAAAGGAAATATAAATTCAGCTAAAAAAAATTTTAATAATATTAGTAGTCGTGAAGTAAGTAAAATATACAAAAGTTTATTTTACTATATGTAAGTAAATATAAATATTAAATTTAGTGGAATATTAATTTTTAGTAAATTATAAAATTCTAAAATTTATTCCTGAGTGTTTTTGTGAAAAAAAATGTTGTAGGAAGAAAACCAATAAAACATTAATATTCAATTCTAACAAGAGCAGTTTAGAGGACACAGAATTACAAATGGCTCTTAATTCAGAGAAATATGTTATCAATATTGTAGCATTTATTTTTAACTATTATTATTAGTTAAAAATAAATGCTACAAAATAATTTTTATTTTTTTTTTTTTTTTCAGGTTAAATAGTTTGAAAATTCGGCTTAATTTTGTAAAAAGTGATATTCATATTTTACATTTGGTTTTAATACTAATTCGATAGTAAAAAATAATTTTTTTGAGCTTTAAAATATTTTCTTAAAACAATTCTAATGTCCATCCTTTCGACCGTGTGCTTTTTCAATTTTGAAAATTTTTCAATTCAAAACAGATGGGAGGGTATTGTTTTTGTCAGTCCTTGCAAAACATGTCAAAAAGAATCATTTTAGGCTCCATAGAGTATAAATTTTTCGCATCCTGATTAGATTTTTAGACGATCTAGCTATGTTCGGTCGTCCATTTGTCTGTCTGTTGAAAGCAGGGTAGTTTGTCCTGTTTTGAGTCAGTGTTAATTAATTAGAAAGTGATTTCTAAATTTTTATATATTTGCATTAGATTTGAATGCTAATTGAAAAGTAAAAAGTACATTTTTTAAGTTCTAAAATATTTTTGGTGACAGTTTTGATGTCCGTCCTTCCGTCCGTTGGCTTTTTTAATTTTGCAAATTTTTCAATTCAAAATCATTTATTATACCCACCTTCAAACAGATGGAAGGGTATTGATTTTATCAGTCCTTGCAAAACATGTCAAAAGGAATCATTTTAGGCTCCATAGAGTATAAATTTTTATCATCCTGATTATATTTTTAGACGATCTAGTCATGTTCGGTCGTCCATTTGACTGTCTGTTGAAAGCAGGGTAGTTTGTCCTGTTTGAGTCAGTGTTAATTAATTAGAAAGTGATTTCTAAATTTTTTTATATTTACATTAGGTTTTAATGCTAATTGAAAAGTAAAAAGTACATTTTTTAAGTTCTAAAATATTTTTTGAAGACAGTTTTGATGTCCGTCCTTCCGAACGTTTGCTTTTTTAATTTTGAAAATTTTTTAATTCAAAATCTTTTATTATACCCACCTTCAAACAGATGGAAGGGTATTGATTTTCATCAGTCCTTGCAAAACATGTCAAAAGAAATCATTTAAGATCCCCTAAAGTATAAATTTTTCGCTTCCTGGTTAGATTTTTAGACGTTCTAGCTATGTCGAGTCATCCATCTGTCTGTCTGTAGAAAGCAGGTTAGGTTGTCTTGTTTGACAAAAAAAAAAAAAAAAAGTAATTTTTCTATTTTAATATTTACATTAGGTTTTAATGCTAATTAAAAAGTAAAAAGTACATTTTTTAAGTTCTAAAATATTTCTTGAACACAGTTCTAATGTCCGTCCTTCCGACCGTTTGCTTTTTTAATTTTGAAAATTTTTCAATTCAAAATCCTTTATTATACCCACCTTCAAACAGATGGAAGGGCATTGATTTTATCAGTCTATGCTAAACATGTCAAAAGAAATCATTTAAGACCCCCTAAAGTATAAATTTTTCGCTTCCTGGTTAGATTTTTAGACGTTCTAGCTATGTCGAGTCACCCATCTGTCTGTCTGTAGAAAGCAGGTCAGGTTGTCACTTTCGAGTCCTTGTTAATTCATTAAAAGGTGATATCTATATTTCATTATTCACATTTTGGTTTTAATGCTAAAAAACTCAATTTCTTAAGTTTTAAAATATTTTCTTAAGACAATTCTAATGTCCGTCCTTCCGTCCGTTTAATTTTTTAATTTTGCAAATTTTTCAATTCAAAATTGTTATTTTAACCTTTATTATAAAAATAGCAGTATATTGATTTTGTCACTCCTTGCAAAACATGTCAAAACAAATCATCTAAGACTCCATAAAATTTTTCGTGTCCTTGTTAGATTTTTGGACGATCTAGCTATGTCCGTCCGTCCGTCCATCTGTCTTTCAATTGAAATCATTATAGGTTATCCCGATCGAGCGCGTGTTAATTTATCAAATGGTAATATGAATATTTTAAAATATACGTTTGGTTTTAATACTAGTTGGAAAGAAAAAATATTTTTTTTTTTAAGTTTTAAAATATTTTCTTAAGAATATTGTGATGTCCGTCCTTCCGTCCGCGTGCTTTTTTAATTTTTGCAAATTTCCAATTGTATTAATTTTGTTAGTCAATACAAAACATATCAAAAGGGATCATATAAAATATATATTTTCCGGGTCCTGCTTAGATTCTGAGACGATCTAGCTATGTCCGTCCGTCTGTCCATCTGTCTGCCTGTTGAAAGCATGACAGATTTTTCCGTTAGAGCCCATGTTAAAATTTTTAGGAACATTTGATTAAATTTTTAATAAAAAAGACTTAAAATTTCTATAACAAATGGTTTATAAAATGAAGTTATTTTTTTTTTTTTTTATCAACTTAAATTCATTATTGCTTTTCAAATTTATAGAATTTTTACTGAATTGGTGCTGAAATTTTTCTAAATAAATTCTCATAACTTTCCCAAACATGAACCATATCCATTTCAAAACAAAATTACCCTTAATTAGTAGGTTGCGGATTTATAAATATTTATAAGTAAGTTATTAACGCGATACAATATGCCTTAAGAAAATAATATTTATGTGGGTATATAACACACTGCTTTTATCCCACAAAACGATAGAACAAAAACAGAAGGAATTGTCTGATCAGAAATCTGTAAAAATTTGTGACTGAAATTAAATATAGATTTTTAATGGGTCTGCAAAGCCTTATAATTTTTAAATATTATTTTAATTTTTGAACTTATATTTTATGTTCAGAAAATCATTAATTTGCATAATTTCGACCGATTTACGGTCCAAATTTTTTATTTATTTTTTTTTTTTAGTTTTCAATATTTTATTAAATTTTTAAGTAATGACGACTTAACAACACAAAATATTTTAAGATAAAGATTTTTATACTTTTGTGTAATAATGGGAAATTTTTTGAATTATTATTTTTTCAGTTGTGACAAAAAAAATAAGAAGTACTTTTGCTCTTATATATTAAAAAACAGTACCAAATTTTTGAATCAAGCTAAAGAAAATTTATATTTTTAATACTCCATCGAACTCTTGATATTTTTGTATGAAAATTAAAAAAAACTCTTTATTATTAACGCCATCTATAGGATTTTTAACGCAATATATTAGGTCCAGGAAATATATTTTTCCTATTCCTTAGTTGTTTTTTAAATACTAATATACGGAGGCATTGAAAACAACAAAAGTTCATCGCATTTTATCGAAATATATTTTTCGATAAAATGCGATGAACTTTCTTGATGATTTTTTTCTTAAAACAGTTTAAAATCAGCTTTTTGATTTGGCTTTAAATACTTTGACTTAAGCGCCCTCTAGTAGCCACAAAAATTAGTTTTTCCAAAAAAGTCATTTTAAATTATATGATCTGTATTGTTGCCTTTCCAAAAATGTATATTTCAACACAAGTTGAAAAATGATTTTATTTTAATTTTTGTCTATGGAACAAAGCCCAAAGCAGCGGTCGGAAATGGGTTAAGAAATTTATTATCAGCATAAAAATTTTATAATTTACTGCCATATAAATGATAATTTCTAAAGCCATTTTTTAGTAGCTAATTGTTTACATTATAAATGTATAAAAATCCGCACCCTAAACAAAACAATATAAATGTATTTTTCCCTAAAAGTAGGCTACATATTTTAATTCATATTCAAACTTATACCATTTTAGAATTTACACTGTGAGTAAACTTCTGTTGATATGTCAACAATTTAAGTTTTGGCCACAAATTTTATATTCCACACGTAGTATGTGGCAAATACACAATAACATAAGTATATGTGCTTAGGCACAACAAAATATACCTTTCAACACATAAGTATTTTTGGTTTGTTATACAACATTGCATATTTACGAAACATTAAGTTTTTTTATAACTTCCCTTCAATAAATAAAAAAATTATATGCAAAGTTTTTTTTTTTTGCATAGTTTTTAGATTTTTTCCAGCTGCAGGTGAAAAGGAGGATTACATTTTTTTATTTGAACTTTAATGGTCTTTTTATACACATTGTTTCCTTTTCTATAACTAAACGCTATGTGTTCTAAATGGTTTTTTTGTTCAAACATTTTTTTCTTTTAACTTTTTTTTTTTTTTTTTTGTTTGGTTTCTATTGTTCATTACAGATTTTTCAAATTGCACGAAAATTGAAAATAACAAAAAAGATTAAATGTAATATAAGTGTAAAAACACAAACAAAAGAACTACTCAAATCTAATGCAATTTTATAACTTGCACCAATATTAAGCCAAAAAAAAAACACAAATCGGAAAAAAATAATAGATTTAAACGAAAAGAGGGTGAACGAAATGTTTTAGACTAAAAAAAAGAACGGATAATGTAAAATAATACTAAATCTGAACTCCCATAAAAGTAGGGAATATATAAAACAACATATTTACTTGTGTGTATGTATAAGTAGTTGCATTTATTATGGAGGTTTTAAGAGAGAAATATATTCCAATTGTTTTGGTTGAGTAGGGAATGAAATAAAAGGTTTCAATGTGACATTATTTCACTTAATGTAGTTTAATAGTCTCCTACTCTTTTTCCCTATATTCCCTTAGCAATTGAGTTGAAAATTTTCTGAAAGGAAGGGGTAAAGAAAATTAAATAACATCAAAAGGAATCAAAAAAAAAAAAAAAAAATCACATAGCAAATGAGAGCGAGAGGAAATGTAACAAAATACAACAAAAATAAAGCTTTATAATCAAAAAGTACTACGGAAATGTAAGGTTTTAAGGTTTTATGGTTTTAAGTGTCCAAGTGTTTTTTTTTTAAGTATTAAGAGCAGATGAAGTAGAAACCAACAAAGTATGGTTGGAAATTTATTTAAAACAATTATTTAGTAAAACAAAACAAACAAAAAAATTAATGCATTCAGTTGGATTTGTTAGGAAATTGATGACTTTGTTGCATTAATTTAGAAATAAATTGTATAAAAATAATAAATGTATATATAATAACAGGAAAAATATAAAATCGACCTGGAATAAAAATATGGTTACCATAATATTAAAGTATAACTGAAAACTAATATAAATGAGAGCAATTAAATTTTTCTGATCAGTTAATAACACACAAAGAGCACTAAGTATAAAATTTTATTGCCTACTTTTAGGGGTTAAATACATACAATTTAATAACAACATTTCAATTAAATTAAATTTTAATTATTTCAATAACTTTTTTTTCTATAAAATAAATCTTTCTTAACTGTTAAGTATTAAAGAAAAACCTAATTAAATTAAATTAAATAAAAACGTTTGTAAATGCAAATGGCACTTTAAGGAACCACAAAAATTTCGCGCTAATAAAAATTTAGGTCAAATTGAAAGAAAAATTCTTATAATACTTACACATAACAATAAACAGCAACAAAATAGTTAAATGAAAAGCAAAACCAAATAAAACCGAGTAAATATATGCCAGTATGAAGTGAAAAAAAAAACTCTTACATAAAAAAGTTTTAAAATAAAAACTGAAAGAAAAAAAAACTAAAACTACAAGATGTGTTATAGTCTTTTTTTTTTTTTGTTGTAGACTTGGTCCTTGTAGCACAGATATTGCTAAACATGCGTCACTTCAATAGTATTTTGTATTGAAAACAAAGCAGTTGTAGCAACTACAATAATAAGAGAAAAAGATAAGAATTAAAACTGTAACAGAGAAACTAATAGAAATAGACATGCATATTAACATAGGGAGAGATAAGAAAGGAAACAAAATGTTTAAGTCCAAAGAAATAAGGAATTCTAGGTGTGATATTAGAAAACATAACATCAACATAAGAGGCTTATTTCTGAAATAATGCAATTTTTATTACTTTCCAGTTACTATAGTCGAAACTATAGGTAAGGCTAATATATTTGAGACTATAGTGGACGATAAAGTCGAGACTATAGTAAAGACTATTGTCAAGATCATAGTCCAAACTATAGTTAGGACAATGGTGGAGACCATAGTGGTGACTAGAGCTGAGGGTATTGTGGTTACTATACTGGAAACCATAGTTGAGACTACGGCAAAGACTATAGTAAAGACTATAATAGAAAATATAGTAGAGACTATAATAGAGTCTATATTAGAGACTATAGTAGAGACTACAATAGGGATTATAGTGAATAATAGGGACTATGTAGTAGAGACTATAATAGAAAATATAGTAGAGGCTATAAAAGAGTCTATATTAGAGACTATAGTAGAGACTATAATAGGGGCTATAGTAGAGACTATAGCATCGGATAAAGTAGAAACTATAATTTAGACCAATGTATAGACTAAAGTAGAGTCTATAGCAGATACTATAGGAGAGATTATAGCAGAGGCTATAGTACAGACTATAGCAGAGGCTATAATAGAGTCTAAGTAGAGACTATAGTAGTGACTACAGTAGTAGATACTATAGTAGTAGAGACTGTATTAGAGGCTATAATAAGACTATATTAGAGACTATAGCAGAGAATATAGTTTAGACCAATGTATAGACTATAGCAGAAACTATAGCAGAGACCAATGTATAGACTTCAGTAGAGACTATAGCAGAGACTATAGCAGAAACTATAGTAGAAACTGTAGCATAGGCTATAGAAGAGGCTATAGAAGAGGCTATAGAAGAGGCTTTAGTAGAGACTATAGTAGATATTATAGAAAAGTCTAAATTAGATACTATAGCAGAGACTATATTAAAGACTATAGCAGAGGCTATATTAAAGACTATAGTAGAGACTATAGCAGAGACTATAATAGAGACTATAGTCGACACCATAGTTGGCTCCATAGTAGAGAATATAGTCGAGACTATAGTAAAGACTATAATAGAGGCTATAGTAGAGGCTATAGTAGAGACTAAATTACAGACTATAGTGGAGACTATGGGAGAGAATATAGTAGAGAATATTGGGAAGAATATAGCAGAGACTGTAGTAGAGACTATAGTAGAGACTATTATAGTAGCTTGTAGAATAGTGAATATAGAATATAGTAGTATATAGTCTATAATATAGACTATAGTAGAGACTATAGTAAAGTCATTAGTTGATCTATACGCTATAGTCTCTAGACTATTTTCGAGACTATAGCAGCGACTATTGTGTAGTTTATGTAGCGGAGATTATAGTGGAGTCTATGAACATGTACTGTATATTCTGTACTATATATTCTATAGTCTGGACTATAGACTTTTCAATTGATTAAACTATTGACCATTATTTACATTTCAAATTTTATATATGAATTTATTGTAAATCTTTTTCCTATTTCCTCTGTTAACATATTTCTTTTATTTTTTCCCCCACAATAGGCTTAGACATATTGTATTTGTTTTCATATATTTTCTACAGAAGTATTTTCATTCTATAAAAGAGGGGAAAAAAAACAATATTCTCACTCTGGCATTAGAAAAACAAAAATTGAAACAATGTTGTTTAAAAAACAATGAATTTTTACAAACACTCTAAAACATATACATACATACATACATATATAACCATTGGCAGACAGATACTGACAGTATGTAGAGAACAAAAACAAAACCTTCCAAAAGTGTAAAACAATGTTCTGCTCTAAATCTAGCACAACATGCCGACAGTAGTTATAAACATTTGAAAGATTTAAAAGGACGAAAAATAACAACTGGAAAAAAGGGAGAAGAAGAAGAAAAAAATAACAACAATTGGAAAATACAATTTTGGTCAACCATACGGATTTATAATAAAATGTTAGATTTTTTTTTTTTTTATTTTGCCGTTTTTTTGGCTGACTGTCCTTTTGTCCAACTGTCTAACAGACCAACAGTTTTACCAAACGTTAACAGTTTTAGCTTGACTTGGCAAAGTTGGTTTGGTTGAATTGTTTTTGCTGTATAATGACAACAAAAATTCTATTTGGTTAGTCCTTAGAGAATATAAAATTTAATTTTTTTTGTTATCTTTTACCTTTATCAAAAACGATGAAAAAAAGAGAATTTGAAAAAAAAAAATTATTTGTGCATAAAGTGAAATTTTATTTTTATTAAAAAAAAAAAAAGTATAAAATGTTCGTGTTTTTATTATTTTGTATAAAGAATTTAATAAATGTGTTTAAATATGTTTGTAAATGGTTAAATAAAGTTGATTTTTAGATATGACAAGAAAATTATTGTTAAGTAAAGTTGAGTTTATTAAATTATGAGAAGAATAAAAAAGAAAAACATTGAATACTTTATAAAATGTTATTGTTTGGATAATTGCTAAAAGATTAACAGTAAAAGTTTTTGGTTAAAGGTTAATTGCACAGTGGGTTTGTAAAAAAGAAAATAATTAAACATAAAATATATAGCAAATAAAAGGAGAAATTAAATTCAGTATTTACAATTGTTACAAAAATTAAAGCTGTATATTAATTGTGGTATTTTAAGTCTAATTGATTACCATATATGTTCTATTAAACATATATAAATTATTTATTTCCTTGAAGCAATTTTTGTTCTTCAAATTTGAAGAATTAATATTTAACATTCTACTAATTACTTCTTTCACTCCTTTTTAAGCAAAACCATTAAACTTTCAATTCTCTACCCTAAACTCGTCACCTATTAAACATTTCAAAAATTTCAACTCATCATCGTATTGCCAACACAACACCTGCGTAATTACAAAACCTCATTATTTGAAGCATGAATTGTTTAAATATGACAAACAAGAACAAAAAAAAAGTTTTTTTTTTATATAAAACGTAAAACATCTTATGAGTACAAATCCTTTTGCCTTCAAGGTACAATTAATTTATTTATTTTTTACGTTTGTTTTGTTGAACAGTGTATATTTATTTTAGCTTATTTCTGTTGTTGTTGTTCTTGTTTTCCCAGTGTTTTTTATCATTTTCTTATTCAAAACGAAATCTTAAACAAATAATACAAAATAATACTTTTAATCGAAAAACTTTTGCATTACAGAAAAGTTTTACATTAAAGGTTTACAACTAAATAAAATACACAACAAAAATAAACAAGAATCAGAATAAAATAAAAATAAAAGAAATGAAATCAAATGAAAAAAAAAAAAAAACAGCAAATAAAAAGTTAAGTTACAAATATGTTTCAGGCAAAATTGGAAAGGTCGAATAGTATGGAGAACTATACAGATTTGATTTAAACAATGAATATATAATTTCAATGTAAAAGTTAAATGATTTTGACAACGTTTTAACTACTTTATTATTATATTCATGAGAAATGCGATTTTAACTAAAATATTGATTTCATTAACAAAGTTTTGTTGTATAAACGAAAATTAATTAAACCTAAAGCAAACGTTTCATTAATTAAATTAAAAACCGGCTTTAACTTTTGAGCTGTAACAATTAAGATCTTTATTAGAATTCATTTAATGTATGTTTTTATTGCTCTAAAAAACATTTTAATTAAATTTCGTATATAAAATAAAGTTTTATATATATTTTTTTCTTAACTTAAGTCAAAGCCCAAATCCCTAGCTTTAGGTTAGCCTAATTAAAATAAGGCCAACCTAAGTTTTAATTAGATTAATAACAGAAATTGCTAAACCTTGATGTCACTAATTTATGCCAAAGCTCAAAATCTAAAGACTTATATATCAAAATAATACCAACATAAGTTTTAATAAGATCAATGAAAATTTTAATTAAATTTCACATTTAAAAAGAAATTTAATCAAATAATTTTTATCAATTTAATTAAATTAAATTTAATAGAATTAAGCTAAGGTATGCTTTAATTGGATACGTAATAAGTTATTTATTAAAATGTTATATACATAACAAAATTTTAACTAAGCTAAGCTACTTGATCTAATGTTAGTTTTAATTGGTTTAATAAAAAATGCTAATTTAATTTCATGTATCAAACAACATTTAATTAAACTTTTAATTAAACAAAATTTTAATTAAATTAAGCTACTTAATCTAATGTTAGTTTTAATTGGTTTAATAAAAAATGCTAGTTTTATTTCATGTATCAAACAACATTTAATTAAACATTTTTATACTAAATTAAAATAGCTGGTCAAAATAATTTTTATATTATAAAAATGTCAATGTAAAGTTTAATAACATTAATGAAAAATGTTGTAATTTTTTAAACGTCATTTTTATACTGATTTTAAATACAACAAAAAATTCAAAAAACAAATAATTTTGATATTTTAAAATTGCCAATGTAATGTTTAATCACATTAATGAAAAATTATTTAATTAAATTTCGTATCAAAAAGTTATGTTATATAACAAAATTTAAAGTATGTTTCTTTAATTTAAGTGAGATCCCAAATTCGCAGCTTTATTAATAATCTTTTTAATTAAAACGAAGCTAACGTAAGTTTTAATTAGATTAATGGAAAATATTTAATTATATTTCGTATGCAAAATTAATTTGCTAAAACTTTCTATTATTAATTTAAAATGCAGCTAAAAATCTGTAGATTTATTTATCAAACGTAAATCTTTATTAAGTCAATGGAAAAGAGAGAGTTTTATCAAAATTTCAAAAATAAAACAAAATTGTATTAACTTATTTTTAATTAATTTAGGCATCAATAAAAAATAATTTCAATTAAATTTTTGAACAGAACTAAGCTGAAAAAAAATTGGTCCAATAAAAATTTTAATTAAATTTCCTATATAAAACAAACTTTAACTAATCTCTTCATTTTATTTTAAAATGCAGCACAAAAAATTAAATTAAATTAAAATAATACCAACGTTATTCTTAATTAAATTATTTAACAAGTTTTAATTAAATATTTCATCAAATTGCGTATATACAACAAATATTTATCAAATAATCTTTAATTTATTTAAACAATAATTTAAAATTATTTTAATTAAATTTTTGAATAGAACTAAGCTAAGTTTTATTTGGATCAATAATAAATTTTCAATTAAAATTTCGTATATATAACAAATATCTTATTAAATTAAATAAAATTATGATAAATTGATTACATTAAATTAATAAAATTTGGCTTTATAATTTAAACTTAAATAGAATTTCTTCATTAACGTATGAACAAAATTAAAGGATGTATTAATTATAAGTTTTATTTAAATCAAGTAAACGTAAGTTTTAATTGCATTAATGAAAAGTGAGCAATTAAAATTCGTATATGTAATAAAATTTTGTTTGATTAAAATAAATTTTGTTATTTTTATACCGAAATGAAATATATTTAGTACCTAAATATTTCTCTACTTAAATGGTATTTATACTAAAAATAAATAACCAATTGTTCTCATTTATGCATCCGTGGAAAAGAGAATGATATTTCCCCACATTAGCTATAAAATAATATGCAACTTTTCTAAAAAGAATTCAGCTGAATCATTAAATAACCTAATAACAAAAAAATAAAAAAAAAAGAAGTAGCGCTCTCAAATACATTTATACCGTTTGTACTATTCCTAACAACTTCCTTTGCCATTTCTCGCTTATATAATAAAGCTGTATTTGGTAACAAATGATGCCACTGTCAGTCTTATACAAGAATGTGGCAACAAAAAACAACGCATAATAAAAAAAAAAAAAAAAGAAATAACCTAAACATCAACGTCAACAACAAGAGGTGCTTATTGTCACTTAAAACTTATACAAAGTTGTTAGTGGTGTTAACAAAACAAATATATTTTATAAAATAAAAATCAAATCAAGAATTTAAAAACACTTCTTCCATATAAGCTTACTTTCAAAATTGCAAGAAAAAACCATAACTTTTTAAAGTATTAAGAAAAACACCATCAAAAATCCTTTAAGGAAATCCATACACTCACAGAAAAAAAAAATATTATTACAAAACAAACTAAAGGTGTCATAGCAAAAAATTTTTTAAATAATCCCCGCATTATTTGTTCCCCACAAAAAAAAAAAAAAAAAAAAAAAAAAAAAAAAAAAAAAAAAAAAAAAAAGAAAACAACAAAAGACAAAGAAAAACTTCTTAGATAAAATACTTTAAAATAACTATTTACATTGTACACAGATGATGCAAAACTAACCAAGTTAAAGGAAGTTAGAGAAAAACTAAAAAAAAATCAGTGTTAAGTAAATGCAAAACTAAAATAAAAATAAAAAAATACAAAGAATAGAAAACAAAGCCACAAATAATATTGTACAAATGTTGAAGGTAACCGAATATAAAAGAACTAAACAAAAACAAGGTATGGGTGAAGGTAAACTGCTTAAAGGTTTCTTTTCGTATAACATAATGGCATAGGAAAAAAAAGGAAGGAAAAAGAAATATTTTTCAAAATGCAATCCTATGCAATACGCAACTAGACACCAACAACAAGAGGGGGAAATACATAAAAATAGGAAATTTTGTTGTTGACAGTATTATGCCTAGAAGTATGTTGCAGCTTTTTATAGGCCACAAATGCTATAACATAAAAAAGGGTAATACGAATAGAGTCATTGGAAATGTGACAGAAATACTAAATAAATAACGAGAGAGCAAAATATATTCTATATTTCATGACAATAAAATAGTCTGTAATCTTGAATATAAAATAGTCTATAGTTCGGAACATAATATAGTCTATTGTCCAGAATATAAAATAGTCTATAGACTAGACTATAAAGTGGTCTATAGTCTAGACTATAACATAGTCTATAGTCTAGACCATAATATAGCTTATAGTGAAGACTATAACATATAACAGTCTATAGTCTAGACTATAATATAATCTATAGTCTAGACTATAACATAGTCTATTATCTAGACTATAACATAGTCTATAGTCCAAACTATAATATAGTCTATAGTCTAAACCAAAATATAGTCTATAGTGTAGACTATAACATAGTCTATAGTCTAGACTATAATATAGTCTATAGTCTAAACTATAATATAGTCTATAGTCTAAACTATAATATAGTCTATAGTCTAGAATATAAAGTGGTCTATAGTCTAGACTATAACATAGTTTATAATCTAGACTATAACATAGTCTATAGTCTAGTCTAGACAATAACATAGTCCATAGTCTAGGCAATAATGTAGTCTATAGTATAGACTATAACATAGTGTATAGTCTAGTCTATAAAAGAGTACATAGTCTAAACTATTACATAGTCTATAGCCAAGACTATAGCATAGTCTATAGTCTAGACTATAACATAGTCTATAGTCTAGACAATAACATAGTCCATAGTCTAGGCAATAATGTAGTCTATAGTATAGACTATAACATAGTGTATAGTCTAGGCTATAACATAGTGTATAGTCTAGTCTATAAAAGAGTCTAAACTATAACATAGTCTATAGTGTACAATATAAAATAGTCTATAGTCTAGACTATAAAATAGTCTATTATCTGGATTATAAAATAGTCTATAAACTGGACTATAAAATAGTCTATAGTCTAAACTATATCATAGTATATGGTCTAGATAGTTAAGTAGTCCATATAAAATAGTATATAGTTTAAATAGTAAATTAGTCCATTGGCTATCGTCTCAATTATAAAATAGTCTATGGTTTAAACTATAAAATAGTATATAGTCTATAGTCTAAATAGTAAAATAGTCCGTAGCATAGACTATAAAATTTTCTGTAGAATAGTATATAAAAATCTATGTATGTAGTTATTTTATTTTATTATATTTTTTTTTTATATATAATTTTTATTGATCTTAATTTGCAAATAATTTATGTATAAAAAATTACCATAAAACTCCAGCTCCAGAATTAATCTCAACCATGTTTCTATTAAAAACTTTTGTAAATCTTTTAATTTCAAAATCGTTAAATATCTTTATTTAAGGATTTTATATATTATCCCTAAATTTATAACGAACGTTTTAGTAAATGACATACAATATTCGTTCAATTCCCTTTAAAAATCCCCTTCAAATCAAAAATAAAAAAAAACACTTTATTTACAATTTGTCAAACAAACGGTTCGTTAAGACCAATGAACAGATTTTCTACTTTATTTTTTTATCATTTTAGATCACATTGCTGCTGCTTATAAAGTTTTAGTTTTATATATATATAGCTCTTTATATATATTAATATGTATTTTTTTTTTTTTGAAACATTGAATGTCTATACCTGGAAAACAAATACTACATCAAGCGTTTTTAAGCGTATTTGTTTACATTTTCCCCCCTTTTATTTTTATGTTTTTATTCTCTTTTTTACAATTTTAAAGTTTATCCAGGATTTATGTGTCTACTTGCCAGTGTAAATGTAAAAAAAAAAAAGAGTAAACAGGGTGCTGGGGAAATAAGGAGTTTAGTTGGTTTTGTGTTGAAAAAAATACCAAACGGTAAATAAAAATACAAATTCATAAGAAAATTTCGCCTAAAGGTGTTTGTAGTTTTGTTAGTTGTTGTACTTGTAATAGTAAATGTAGTTGTTATTTTATAGCTGTTTGTTGTTTTTTTATTTTTTATTTAAAACAGCGGAAATCAGAAGTCTGTTTTATAACAGAGAGACAAACAACTGGCAAATAACTGCCTGTTCACACAACCCGGTTGGTGTTCATTGTCGTCTTATGTTCATTTTGTTTTTCCCCTTCATTTCTTTATTTTCTCGGGTTTCCATGTTCCTAGTGTGTGTGTTTGTAGAATTTTTCTTTTATGCTAACACACAGCAGGAAGGTGACAATTTTTAAAGTTTATTCACATTTTAGTTTTATAATTTATCTTTACATTATGAAATATGATATGCAAGTTTTATATTACTTACTGCCAGCAAAACTGTCAACACTAAAGATAAACTAAATGTGGCAAGGAGGTTAGAAATTTTTAAAAAAAGTAATTAACTACCACCTTTAAATATCCAGAAGTTTGGACCGTAAAATAGTATATACTTTAGACTATAAAATGGTCTAAAGTCTAGACTATAATATATTATTTAGTGTGTACTATACAATAATCTAAATTTCACACTATAAAATAGTTTATAGTTTAGATTATAAAATAGTCTATAGTCTAGGTAATAAAATAGAATGTAGTATGTACTATAAAAAGCCCATCGTCTAGACTATAAAAAGCCTATAGTCTAGGCTACAAAATAATCTGTAGTCTAGACTACAAAATAGTCTATTGTCTAGGTAATAATATCCACTATAGTCAAGACTATAAGATAGTCTACACTCTAGAATATAAAATAATCTATACTCTAGACTATAAAATAATTTATAGTGTAAAATATAAAAAAATCTATACTATAGAGTATAAAATAGTCTATAGTCTAAACTATAAAACAGTCTATAGTCTTGGTCATAAAAGAGTATGCAGTGTATACTATGAAAAGCCCATTATCTAGACTAAAAAAACCCTATAGTCTAGGCTACAAAATAGTCCAGAGTTAGGACTACAAAATAGTCTGTGGTGTAGACCATAAAATAGCCTATAAATTTGTATATACTTTCGTCTATAAAATAGCCTATTCTCTAGAATATAAAATAGTGTATACTTTAAACTATAAAATCTAGTCTAGACCATAAATAGTCTATAGTCTAGACTATCAAATAGTCAGTAGTCTAGACTATCAAATAGTCTATAGTCTAGACTATCAAATAGTTTATAGTCTAGACTATCAAATAGTCTATAGTCTATACTATCAAATAGTCTATAGTCTAGACTATCAAATTGTAAATAGTCTAATAATAAAAATAGTGTATATTCTAGGCTATCAAATAGTCTATATTCTAGACTATAAAAGCGTCTATATTCTGGACTATAAAAGCGTCTATAGTCTCGACTATAAGAGAGTCTATAGTCTAGACTATAAAATAGTCTATAGTCTAGACTATAAAATAGTCTATAGTCTAGACTATAAAAAAGTCTATAGTCTAGACTATAAAAAAGTCTATAGTCTAGACTATAACAAAGTCTATAGTCTAGACTATAACAAAGTCTATAGTCTAGACTATAAAAAAAAGTCTATAGTCTAGACTTTAAAAAAGTCTTTAGTCTAGATTATAAAATAGTCTGCATTCTAGACCATAAAATAGTCTGCCGTCTACACTGTAAAATAGTCTGCAGTTTAGACTATAAAATAGTCTATAGTCTAGACTTTAAAATAGCGTATATTCTATAATATAAAATAGTCTACAATAAAAAATAGTATATAGTCTGTAAATGAAATATTCTGTAGTCTAAAGATAAAATAGTCTAAATATAATAAAACGATTTGTAGGCACAAAATAAAGTGACATTATAACCTTGTACAAACAAGCAAGACTGTTATCATAGTTATATGTATATTTGTATATACTATTTGAAAATTTTGTTCGCATAGTTTTTGTCTATGACTTGGTATTTATATTGGTTGAAGTATAAAAACAAAAGTTTTGCAACATAAAGTATAAGCTTGACATGTCATTTGTTTTCAGCATACACATATACATACTCTTACATACATACACATCTATTTAGATTTATTAAGTAAGTATATGTAAAAGTATATATGTGTGTGTTTATTGCATGTTAAAAACAATGTTTAAATAAAAAATTTCTATAAAATGCAAGAAAATTTTATTATATATTTTTCTTTAGTTTTTCACCTCCCTTGGCTTTTCTTATTATTGTCAACACGAATACATGCAATTTAAACATTTATTATATGTTTACATTTCATTAAAAACAAAAAAAAGTTATAAAAAAAAAACTTTAAAAGAAAAAGAAATAAATAGAATTATAGTCACATGTACTCTTATCAATATGTATGTTAACCCATTTCCGTTTCCAGGATATAGCTTAGCAAATTAGAATGTTAAAGGTAGCAAATTTAGTTAAGTACCAATACATATGCAAAGAAAGTTCACAAAACGTATAACAAAAAGGCGTGGCTAGATATTTTTGTTATAAAATTTTCTAACATACTTTTCAATTTAAAAAAAAAAAAAAATGTCCTTAAAAAATGGGTTAAATAAAATTTTTGTTTATATGCTGCCTAGGTTTTAGGCATTTTTTTTTCTTCAACATAACAACATAAAATAAAAATACATATGTGTAACCATGTAGTAGCAAATTTTTGTATCTATGTTCACTTTTGCTTATAATATTGTTAGTTTTTGCTATTATTTTTGGCCCCCTTCCCCCACTTTCCATTAGAGAATACTTTATATTCCTAAACAATTTTATTTCAATTTTTTTTTTTTCCTTTTTTCAGTTACTAAAATTTCATTATGTCTTTTTCATATTCACATTTTATACAAATGTTTATACATTTTACGTGAGAATTTTAACAATTGTTCAAGATGCATGTTTACCTATGACAGGATATGGTTTTGAATTTTATGCCGTAACTCTATATATGCGAAACAAAATGTGGCCAACAAATATATGTATAAAAGAATGAATGAATAAATGAAATAACGTAATAAATGAATGTATGTATGAATGAACGAATAAATGCATATAACAATAGTTAACATGTAAATTATTTGGTTAACCAATATGTAGACATTTATAGAAGTTGAAACATGGCAGGAAGGTGTACTTTGTATATAATATAAATAAATATAGAATTTAATTAATATTATGAAAAATATGTATGTAGAAAAATTTTTAAATAATAGGTAATAGGAAAACCTAGAAAATTTCTTTATTGTATAGAGAAATTAATTAGAAAAAATAAGTGTAATTAAGTTTTTTTTTTCATATGAAAAATAAAATGAATAGGCAAAATAATTTCTTAAAAATTATATGGGATTCTTTTTAATTATTTTATGGTTTTTATTTGGCAGAAATAAAAGAACTTTTTTAATTTAAAATTAAAAACAAAGAAAATCTATTTTCTTATTCTTCTTTATCTGACACCTATTTTTTGTTATTTAAATCATGAGTGCAGGGTAGTGTTTTAAATATTACAAAAGAAAACCCCGAAACAAAATTTCCTTTCGTTATGAAAATTTTTTCGTATGGAAATAATAATTAAATGAGACCTAATTTATTAAAACTTAATAATTATTATTGTACACAAAACATGGTTAACATATATTTTATCACTTAAAACAATTAGTTAATCTATTTTTAATTTAGAGACATTAACTTAGGAGTTAATAAAAATTCATTAGGGGACATTGTGGTACTTTTTCGTTCATATGATGGTTTTTTTATATTTGCAAATAATTTCGAATTCAGAGATTCCATTTCAAAACGAATTTCATGTCATGCTGAAACACCCTTTACTGTAGAAGAATTTTTCATAAAAAATTAATTTATATTATTATTCAATAAAACCCCCGCAACGCCGGGTCAATCAGCTCGTATATATATAAAAGAGTAACGTTACTGACTGACTGATTGACTGACTGATTCATCATCCTACAGCCCAAACGGCTAAAGCTAGAGATATAAAATTTGAAAAGTAGCTATGTCTCCCCCCATATAGATCCACTAAAACGGGATTTTTGTAACTTCGAATGTTTAGGGGGTAAAAAAGGGTAAAATCGGTAACCTTATAACTCGCAAACTAATAATGATACCAAACAAGTTGTATAGTTATTCATTTAAAAAATAATCGGATAGGTGTCTGGTACTTTTTTGAAAATCGGCCATTTTAGGGAGAAAACGGGTAAAAACTGTATTTTGGTACTTTTTTGGCACCATATGTATCTTTGAAACCAATGAACATACACATACTTTTTTGGCACCATATGTATCTTTGAAACCAATCAATATACAGATAAAATTTATGTGGTATTCATAACTAATCAAAAAAGAATGAGAAAATTTAAACGTTTAAAGGATAAAAATCGTACCTATATTTGGTACTTTTTTCATAAAACATTTTTTTTATTTATTGAAATATTCATA
>MINK01020867.1:0-12292 GCA_001735545.1 Phormia regina
TATAAAAAAATAAATTATAACATTCAATTATTTTTTAACACTTGCTATTTTTTTTTTCAATAGAATTAATACTAAATAAAAATATTTATAAACATAAATACATTGATTTAAGGTGCATTGAACGTCCTTGTTAAAATGTATAAAATAAATAAAATTTGTTTTTATTTCTTAAGTATTTGCGGTTTTGAAAAGTGTTAGATACAAACAATCGAATGAAACGATTAGTTTTATTACATTGCCACAATATATATTTCTTTACAATATGCATATGTTTGTGTGTGTGTGATCGTCTAGGTATGAATGTATTAAAATTTTGAACAATGCACTCAATGTTTTACCTTGAATGCAACTTGCACTTTGTCAATGTTGTTATAATATTTATTAAATAATAGGTACTAAATAAAAAATACAAAAAATAAAAAAAAACACTAACAAATTGTAAAATAGTAAAAATTATTAAAAAAAATTATTTATTTTAGATAATAAAATATTAATGAACAAGAATGGCCTTTTTTTTTAATGACCTATTTAATGTTAAACAAAAATTAAAATTTTCTAGAAAAGTTAATTATTGAAAATAGAATTAAGTTTATATTTTTAATTAATACATATTATGAGAAATAGTCAAGAAGAATAATAATCGATAAAATAACATATTTAACTTAAAAGAAAAATAAAACAATTCGACAAATAAAATAGTCTATTGGGTTTACATTTATCCCAATATCGCACATTGTGTTTAAAGGTATTAAAAATGACAATTATTTTAATATTGAAATTATAATTTTTGAATAACGAATAAAAGTATACAAAATTAAATATCAATAGCAATTAAAATTATCAAGCTCTTTTTTACTGTTTATTTTATGGAAAAATAGTAAAAAATTCCATCAACTTTCGGTGTATTTTATAAATAGAAACTCTTTCAAAATAAAAAACTTTTAATGGAATCATTAACTTCACGTACTTAAGTGTACTTTTCTTTAAGAATTTGTAAATTATATTTATTTAAATATTTTTGCTTTTTTTTTTTGAAAATATACCTAAAATCAGAGTAGGAAGAACGCTAATTTTTTTGATTCGTTCGGAACATAATTTTTGTCACTGAATTCAATTTTCATTTTTAAAACGAATTTTATTTCTTTGTTTGCTAATTTAAGTTTTTAGTTTGTTCAAAGATCACGAATTTTATTATTGAAAATTAAATTATTATTCAGGTATTAACCCAAAACGAATTAAACGAGTAGAATTTGTGTACAACGGTATATTATTGATAAATCGACTTATGTTGAATAAAATATGTGTGTTGATGTTTAAGACATTTGTACTGTACTATTATTTGAATTAGAAATACCCAAAATTACTGTTCGGGGAAAATTTACTTCAAAATTTTTTTGTCAGTAAAATAGTCGTGGCTTATTCAAATTTTTTTGTGTGTTTAGACAACATATGGAGGTAATTTTCTAAGGTATTTTTATTTTAATATCAGCTTTGACATTTTTGTGCTCCAGAAAACACTAAAAATACAAACATTAAAATTAACGAAATTCTGTTAGCGGGAATACTATGACCCAACTGCCCTCGGATTTGTTTTACATGCATTTATATTTAGCATCCTTTTAGAAAGATGAAAAAATATGGTCCAGAGAAAATTAATGGATTTTAAAGTGAAAAAATGTTACCACCTTTTTGAAAAAAAAAAACATTTTTTTAAAATTTTCTAATTCAAAATAATAATAGAAGTGGAATGATTTCCATGATTTATAATGCTTTCAAAACAGAACTTTTACTACTCCTATTTTTATTTTTATCAGAGAAAACGTTAATTTCTAAGAAGATTGAAATTTCACAAATTTTTAAGTATTTTTATTATCTTTTAACAAACCCAAAATAAAATTTTTATTAAATAACAAAATTCATAAAAATAGTTGTCACTGGTAGAAATTTCAAGGCTTAAAAACTATAGTGACAACACATTGTTAAAATCAACGCTTTTAGAGTTCTTTTTCAGTGCTTTTTTTTTTGCAGGGATTTATATTTTAGAGATCACAGAGCTAAGACAAAATAAATTATTTTTTTATATTAAAATTAATTAACTTTTAAAAAGTTTACATTTTTTTGGGTTGGTTTGGGTTGTGTAATATAAACTATCGATTCTGGTAACACTCTATATGATCCTTTTTCTAAAAAATTTGGAAAAAATTTTAGGACACAAATTGTGCCCGCGAAGCTAAAAAAATAGAAAAAACATGTCCAAAAATAGGTCAAAATTTTACTCTGGTCCAAATATTTCTAAAAGTAAAATAGGATAACCCACGCATGTAATAGTATTTTTCGTAAAGAATCATAAGAACTATCTGTGTGCAAATTTTTTTCTAATCGAATCATAAATGAAATTTTGGCGATTTTTTTAAAAATGTTCACACTCGAGGTGACCAACTTCGGAGGTCCAGCCCTCGTACCCCAGAAACGCTACGAGGCTGCCCTCCTCGAAATCAATTGCCATACACCTCAGGATTCATTTAAATATATCCAGTAGTTCTAAAGTTACAGAATTATTTCCTATTGGTTTAGCTAGGGATGCCAAACGTGACTGGTTATTATAAATCCCGGGATTAGGAATTTTGTAATTTCAAATCCAAAAATAAATTCGATATTCGGGATTTATTTTTAGTAAAAATATGAATTTCTATTTTAAAAAAGCAACACATAACGTTCTTATTATACAAAAATACAAAATGAAACAAAAGTTCTGTGACACGAAGCTTCTAAGTCAATTTTGATACACAATTTTTATAAGTATTAAGCCTCTAATTCACTTTTTTTGAATTGAATCCAGTTTAATGAGTGTTTTCCTGTGCTATCGATCGATTTCACAGATTTTAAAATAATTTTGAAAAATGTCTGTGTTTTCTAACTTGCCTTAAGTTTATTTCTTGTATTATATTTTTGGCAAATTGAAATCCCGGTATTTTTTTGTTCAATCCCGGGATTCTGGATTTCGTAGTCTCGAAAAATCCAACGATTTTCGGGATTTCGGAATTGGAATCCCTAATTAACAATCATTAGACATTGCACAGTGTTGCCAAATTTGTTGGTAATAAATCGAGAAAAATCAGAATAATGATATTGAAGTTTGCCTGTGATAACACGAGATAAGCTACAGGGTGTCAAATTTGACTATATCGAATATATAAAAGTTTTAAAAAACCTTCAATTCTGGTAATTCAGTCCAATTTCAAAGATTTTTATATTTCTGTAGAAGATAAAACGAGATAAATAAAAAAAGTGTTAAGAAAATTAATATTTATATAAATTTATGCACTTTAGGTGATTCCTGAAAGTGGGTTTATATGAGAAATATTATAAATTATCGATCGAACCTCAAAAAATTTGGCAATGTTCTTACTACTTACATATAAAATTCATTTGTGTTTTGAATATTAACTTTATATTGACATTTGTATAGGATTTATGCATGTTATAGTGATTGTCGGATTTATATGGGAGCTATGGTTAGTTAAGGACCGATCTTGATGAAATTAGACACAGATACTTATACAAAACTTATTTGTAACGAATTTTAATATTTAAATAATTTTCAAATTTCTATATTTAAGTCATTTCTGATCATTAAATCTCTAATCGCGTGGATATTTGTATAGGGGCTAGTTGAAAAAGTAGATCGATCATAATCAAATTCAATATGCTTCGTCCTCTTATCAAAATACTTAATAATATTTATAAAGAATGTTTAAAAGATTTTGTTCTTATTTAAAAAAAAAAAACTACTTACTCAATCAAAAAATATGTTCAATATCCCACTCCCACTTTTCCTTGTTTATAAGTATTGTAAATATTTTATTTTATTTTTCCAGTGTAACATTAAATAATACTTAGTTTTATTTCATATTATAATTATATTAATTAATTATTTTGTTATTATAGAATCTGATGATTTAATTATTAAATAATTTATTTGTTAAATGCATAGTTTAATAACAATTAAAATTAATTAAACTTTGTAAAGCATGATTCTTTAGATTTATTATTCAATGTTAATTATTTATATTTAACACAAAGTTTTGTACTAAATTAATCTTAAAAAAAATATAATTCTTAATTAAATATTTCCATTAAAAATAGATGTAATAAATATATGTCTATAAATGAAGAGAATAAACGTAATTCCTATGTCATATTAAACTTGAAAACGTTTTATTTTGCTGAATCATTTAATTCTATTGATAGTGAAATTTGGAAACATTTGCAACTCTTTTTCTTCTAATTGTAAATAATAAATGCTAATAACTCTTGAATTTTTATAAAGAAAATTTTAGAAATAGGTATCGAAAATAATTGTATTCAAGATAAAACATTTTTTTTTTCTTGAAAATTTCCTTAAAAAAATTATGCCGGCAAAAATATCCAGTTTTTAAAACTTTATTGTAATTTATCGAGCTAAACAAGAATCTGATTTCATTTTTTCTATAACGTACTGATTTCTTTACATTGTCATGACTACTATAACCACTTCATTATTAAAATTTTAAAATAAGTCGTTACAACAAATTGCGATTGATTAAAATATATTGATCAAATTCGGTTGAAACAATGGAATTGATTTCATATATTCCTACTTCAGTAACTACAAAAACTTTATTCGGTTATAATTACAAAATATAAAATAGTTCCATGCTTGCAAGCGAAAGATATTTGTAATTTAAAACAAATGTATTTATTTTTGATATTTTGAAAACTATTAAAAATAAAGAATACCCTACAAACATTTGGAAGATATCTTCGTAGAATATATTTACGCAATATCTTCTTTTTATTAATTAGAAGAAAATCATCAAAGCAATATTTTTATAATATATTTTTTATCAAATTAGGGAAAACTGGGAAATAAACACAAAAAATAGATAAAATTGTTATTTTTTGTCACTTATAAAATAAAATTTATCATCAAATTGTCGACCTTTTGATTATCCCCTCCGCAATAAATTGATGATATCTCATTAAAATCATTTAGAAGAAATTAACGCAATACATACTTTTATTTTTCAGTCAAATTTTTTTCATTTGTAGAAAAATTATTTAGAAATTAAATTAATATTGGAAATTGTATGTCTCTTAGCAAAAAAATGTATATCTTATGTGAGCTTGCACGCTCATGATTTATAATGTGATGATATTTATGCATCGTTTATCATTATTATTTACTGACATCTTTAGCAATTTTTTATTCATAAATTTCTTTTGCAATTATATCGTTATTACATATTCCAGAAGAATATCTTTTTTTATCCTCTTTTCCCATAGATGATTGGATGTATCGCCTGTGACGCACAAACTCTCCCGATGGGGAAAACTTCCGCAATACGAATATGAACATTGCAGCGATAAATTTTTTCTCCTAAGCAATACGAATTCGAATCATTTTCGTATTATTTTGCTTGTAAGGTAAAATTGAAAAATTTAAAATAAAAAGCAAATACATTTGTTCATATATATTTATTTTTGATTTCTTGGTGAGAATACTTTTAAGAAATGTAAGAATTTATTATTATATTTCACTTATTGCCTAACGATTACTTTTCTAGTTATTAGTTTACAATATAGCCATTTCTTTCTAAATTAGATGCAATATATTTTCATCGGATTATGTGATTTACGGCTGTGATTGCCAAAGGACTATCGTTTTCAAATACTTTCCAGATTAACTGTCCACTACTTTTGGCGAATTTTTCAGATACATATGAAATAATAAAATACGTTGAGATTGTAAGTATATTTTAAGAATTATTAACATATTTCATAAAATATTCAACATCTTCCATATATTTTTTAAAGGACATTTATTTTTACACAACAATGGAAAACAAACATAAGAGTTTCGTCACCAATTGCGGAAGTGGGGCTAAATTTATCAAGAAGTCATGTATAAATCAAAGAAGAAATTTTATAAATGGCAATAATATAACAAATGTTTCTACAAATAAACAATATTTCTAAAATTTAAACTACAAATACATCGAGCAATGTATCAATACGCGGGACCAAATTTCAGAAGAATAAAAAAATATTTCTTACTAATAAACTTTCAGCCAGAAGATGTCCATGAATTTAATAAATTATAAACATACATATGTATGTTTTTATTTTTTAAAAAGTAAAAAAGTTAATGAAATGTATGTATAATAAAATAAAGAAAAAATTAAAATAAATTGTCATATTTTTTCTCCGGAATGAATTGATTAGGGGAACTGAATTTTATATGGTATTTTTAAGTTGCTAGAACTAATAATTTAAAATTTTCCAATTGAATTTCTTTGTTCTCTACCATACCATTCGTTGTTAATAAACAATTTATTCGATCTTTGCAATCTAATTTCAAGATAGTTCGTGGAACCGACAAAATTCGTTTGGCTAAAAATTCCGTTGCCACAATGAATCTTTTTTCTCTGTGTATATTTTATTATATTTTATTTCGTTTATTCAAATATTTAAAATAATATAATTCGTAAGGGGATTATAAAGAACGAAACAATTTTAACATTAAAAATTGTTTACAAACCAATTTTAAATAGAGGATTTAGTGAAAATTTACTTAATATTTTCCAGTTTTGGGGACATTAAATTAAGTTTTTAAAAAGAGTTATATATTCAGATTATATATCTTTTCAATATTTGTAATATTTTAAGTAAACGGAGTTCAGTTTTTAAGGAGTGTGATCGAAAAAATCTTAACACACGTTTTGCCTTATAACTTTTTTCGGAAGCAATATTTAACATTTTTTTGTTCCAGTTATCTTGGAAAAATATGTCAGTTATTATTTTTAATGAAAACAGTGTTGATTTCTGTGGAGTTTGATGGAAATTAGTGACGAAAAAGATAAATTATTAAACAATTAAAAAAAAATCCAAATTGGTCATACAAATAATTGGCCAAAGAATTAAATATCTGCTGTCAAACTGTTTCAAATGTTAATAAATAGTACCAGGAGAATTCGGTTATTGATATGAAATAAGGTTCGGGTAGAAAAAAGGTCCACCGATTAAAAGCACATCGAAAAAATTCCAAACACATTAGTTCAGTACTCAGGCTAAAAGTTAATACTAATGCGGAGTTGAAAACATATAAAGTCCAAAATGTTCAAGACTGAAATGCTGCCAACAAATTTATAAGCCAATAATAGGGCATGAAAATTCAACTCAAATTTCACACAAAAATTCTCATGTTTGCACTAAGAGAGGTCAATTCTCTAAATTATCCAGAGCTATGACCAGTGATGAGATATTGGACTTTTGTGACAGGATAATTGAAGATGACCAAAGAGGTGTTCCAAAATATCGAGGGAATGGCTGAAACAACTATTCCCAATAAGCACACAAATTTTAAAAATTCAAGCCTTGGAAAATTTTGCTGGAGTCCGACATTAATTCAAATATTAAAATATTTTGAACATGAAAAATAATTTTAAAAAAATTAAATTTTTCAAGTAAAATAAATTTGACTGGAAATTAAATTTCCTTCTCACTGGAGAATGCTATTGAATTAAAGTGAAATACTATTTGAATTCAATGCTTGGCACTGTATTCAAGGCTTGAAATACATTTGGTATCAACTAGAATTTCAGTAAAAATGCTTATTTGGTTAAATCTCAATTGAAAGTGTTACCGGAAAAGGGGTACAAGCGCATAAATAGTGTTTAGAAGAATAAAAGTTATATATTTCTATGTTCTGTAGTATATTATCAATTAAACATAAAACTAATCAAAACTCTTTGATCAACCATTATGAAGATTTTTAATTTTTTATATGAGGTTTTTTCGACCGCATTCCTTATATGTATATGTAAAAAGCTTATTATAACAGTAAAGACTTATACAGGCATTCTAGGCTTCAATAACTTTATAATTAATTTAATTAAATTTAGAAATAACTTTTAGAATAACTAACCATAGTTTTTTGCCTCTTATTTATGTTGCCGATTTAGCTTTTTTAATACAAACAAAAACAAGTTTACAATTTAACCAGCGTATTCTTAATTATTTTCAATAAAAAAGACAATCCCTAAGGAAAATATAGAATAAATATAACTCTAGTTTGCGTAGAATACTTGAAAATATCTTGAGAATTTATTAAAAAAAATATATTAGATGAAGTTTGTTACAGTTTAATACAACTTCTATATGATTTTAATTATGATATAAGGAAAAACTTTTAATTTTATTTTTATTTAACAAAAAGCTTTATGTCTACTAAATAACTACAAATATACAAACATTTGTACATATTTACAAAATTCTGTGATTGTGGAAAATTACATGAAGAATAAAAAAATATGTTGTATATTTGCCTACGCACTTATAGACGACATATACATACATATATCTACATACATATGTATGTACGTAAGTATGACGCGTCAGTTTCAAATGCATTTTGTTAGATTTAGTTTTTGAGTTGTTTAAAGGTGAATGCACTCAAATTGCCTTAAAAAATGCCAAGGCAAACGAATAATTTTTTTTACAATAAATTTATGCTTAGAAATACTTATACTAGAAACGAAAAAGCTAGAAAAACTAACAACAACAACACTAAACAACTACAAATAAGTAATTGTGAGCAAAACAAGTCACATGATAATGATTATGCAATTGTTATATTGAAGTTTGTAGTTTTAAGTAAAAACAACTACATACATACATATGCATGTACATATGTAAGAAGAAACTATGGTAATAACTATAGCTTGATCTGTATTAAAAACATATTAGAATATATGTATGTTTTTTTCAATATATATATATATTGGTTAGTTTCCATATTGATTATATGCATTATTTTTCATCATTTTACATTAGATTGCGCACAGTGGGTAGGATCGAATTGAAAAGTTTGAAAAATTTAAAGAGTACCCTAGAGGGAAAAGAACTAACACAAAACATGTCACGGGATTGGTACAAAATGAAGGGGACCGGTTCTAGTTCCAACACTTTGTATGAGCTGGACCTGTCACTTTAACATGACATTCGACTAGGAGGGAGAAATTCACCTTTTTTAACCAGTTTTGACACAGATCACAAAACTAACCTGTGTTGCTAATTGCTCGTTAACTCTCACTGGATAAACTGGTTCTCAACTGGATTTTTGGCGGCTATTAGGTGTCAATTGTTACTGGTACTTAGAGAGCGGTACTATTGCATTAATTGCTTCCAATTTCCCGCAGGTTAGTAACTAGGCTTTCAGAAAAATTATATTGTATTCTAATAAAATGGCATAACTAACAGGGTAACAAAGTTAGGTAAAAGTTTTAGAAAATCGTAACTTCTGTAAATCAAGTCACTTATCTAAGTTATCTTTTTCAATTAAAACTATGTTTCTGCAAGAATTTTGAATTTTTGATTCTTAAATCGTTGTTAAAGAAATTTCAATTGATTTAGATTTACACACTATAGCCAGTATTGGTCAAAGATGTTGAATTTTAGAATAAAAATCTTTTTTTTTCAATTTATTGTCGACATTTAGTCTGTATCATAAAATAATAAAATTAATGAGAGATAACTTGAATCAAGCGCGGCTGTTAAGTGAACTGACCACGCCCATTTCCAATTTTATATAGACCCTCTAATTATCCGTAAAAAATGTCGTTATCGTAAATAGTTTTGTTAACAGATATCAGCCAAAAACTATGAAATTAAGCAACGATGGAGTCCCTATGTTTCTAGTATTTTGACCATAAAATGTTTATTAACCGATTTTGCTAAAATTCAATAGCAAACAAACCTTATATAAGATAAATATTTGGGTCAAATTTCGCCCACCATGTTGGTCTGCTTTCAACAAATGTACATAACCTTTATTATTACTTCGACATATTACACACGGAATAATAAAATCAATGTACCCCCATCTTTACCAGGGGGGATATAAAATAATTATTATAAATATATTTCGAGCATTTAAATGCCAATATTTCATTAGAACTTTCTAATCATTTATCTCTTATTATGAGTCATTTCAAGTTCGCTTAAAAATAACGACATAAAAGTTGATTAAAACTTGAATTAATTGAGCTAAAATGTTTTACCGAAATTCTAAAGTGAAGTGAAAATTACGGTGAAGTAATTAGACAAAGAAATGAAATTATTAGAAATTTGTTTACTATTTTAACTAAACTTTTTATATTCTGTTATACGGATTTCATTGCATAGTTTAAGGAGTTTATATAAGGGAAGTGGGAACATTTATAATCGAAATCGACTTTTGAGCCCAAACACAACCAAACGGATTTAAATGTTGTTTCAGCTCTAAGAGAGAGAGATGCAAATTAAATGAAGACGGCGTCTAGCAGCGGATTTCATGTGTATTTTGCTTTTGTTTCTTTATATTTTTTGTATTTGGCAACAACAAAACTACATATATAAAAAATATTTAAATTTAATTAAATTTAATTTAATGTATTTGTAATGTAATGTGATTCATTTTGCATCAACGGCAACACTGACAGAGAGGGAGAATGAGAAAATAAAATTAAAATAGATTTTAATTTCCAGCGGATTCCGCTGTGTTGTTTTATTTGTCAAATCTTCATACAAAAAAATAATCCGCTAGGTTATGTTTGGATTCTGACTGCCCAAAGGCGTGGTCATAGTAGTCATATCCTTAAAAGAAATCTGTAGTGATAAAATAAAGTAAAATCTGATTTCTATTTAGCACGTTTAATTTTATCTAATGCAACTATTATTTTTTTACTATTTAATGTCCACTATGTATTTTCCATTTAACTGTGGTTATGCAGGGGTATCATAACTTAAATGTGAATGTAATTTATATTTGTGTTATTTTTCATCCCTTAAATAAAATAAAATTAGGATTTTCTGAAAATTAATATTATTATGTTGCCCAAACAAAACATTGACAAATTTCTGGGTAACTATAAAATCCATTTTATTTGTAAGCTTAAAGCCTGTCCCACGATATCGAATGAAAAATTCAAATTGACAAAATGTTTGGGAAACAATAACAAAATTTTAAATTTCTATATAAACTTTCGAAACGAATTTTTCGTTCGTCATCGTCGTGGGGAAGGTTGTTAAACTGTAATACTTCTCTATTACGTTAGTAAGAACTAAAAGAAAGTAAACTGTATTTATAGGATAACTACATTCTGTCTCAAGTAGCAAATTAATAGCTATATTATCTTTAATTTTACATTATCTCTCATGTTTGTAAAATTTTGGTTAAATAAAAATATGGAATTATGTACCTTGATCTCAAAGGAGGGCACTATAAAATTTAAAAAAAAAAATAACTAAAATTTAAAAATATATAATTTAATTTTAAATTCAATGAAATTGTTCTTAAATTAAAAACATTTTTTTTAGCAAATAAAGGACTAAAATATGACACACTTATATCCATGAATAAAATCATATACCCATTTTCATAATAAAATATGTAACACAAATAATATGTATCTATAAAATAATAAAAAAAAATATATGTTATAAATTATATATAAATATAAATTTTTAGTTTATATCAGCATTGTTTTCCACTTCAAAACCCAAATACAATAACCTAAAAATATTAAATAAATCAAAATAAATTGGAAACCCAAAAACACTTAATGAATACACACAAACTTATATACATACATATATATGTATTTATATCACCAACTTATATAAAAGTTAAAAAAATATATGAGATAAATTATAGTTAGCAAACACAATAAAAACAACAACAACATCTACTACGAAAACTTAATTTCCTGTACATTCTTTTTAATAAATTTTTTTTTGTTTCGTTTTCATTTTCTTCTATTTTTATCTTTTCTATAATATGCCTTCACCATTGTAACTTAAAAACAAACTAAAAACTACGCAATTTCTAAATATCCTCTATAACAGACATCATTGAGGCCCACAAAAATCATCAACTGTGTTCATTAACTGGTGTTGAGGGTGGCCATTCATTGGGTGGCTCTTTGGCTGTATTGAGAACTCTTTATGCTATAGGTGTTCGTTATATGACATTAACATCAACTTGTCATACACCATGGGCTGATTCCAGTTATGCAGATGCACCCACATACCAAGTTAAACATGGTGGTTTAACGATATTTGGCAAGGTAAGTACTTGTTAATAATATTCAACCAACTATATGAAAAATAGTCATATTGCATTTTATTGATGAAGCCAAAAGGTAGATGACAATTTATAACAGGGCTAATGAGTGAAATGAGATAGGGATTATTTTTTTATATGTGGGAGGTT
>MINK01020869.1:0-11331 GCA_001735545.1 Phormia regina
CGGAAGAGAAGCTGAGGAAATCTCAGATACCAGACGTAGCCTAGATAAGGCTTTCCTGCTCTGTGATGCAGTTCCGCAAGGTTGCTGAACGATGAAGGAGGTGGTTTTAGTCGGTACGAATCCGACATATCCCAGAGGTAACTTATTACCATGAGAATCTTATGAAAAATTTCCACCTGCCTAATGGGAAAAAAGTCTGGCCTATAGTACTAAGTATAGTCTACCCTATAGTATTGACTATAGTCTAGCCTATAGTATTGAGTATAGACTAGACTACAGTGAATACTATAGTACTGACTATAGTCGAGCTCATAGTACTGAGTATAGACTAGCCTATAGTACTGATTATAGTTAAGCCTATAGTACTGACTATAGTCAAACTATAGGCCAGTACTGACTATAGTCAGGCCTATAGTACTGACTATAGTCAAGCTATAGGCCAGTACTGACTATAGTCAGGCCTATAGTATTGACTATAGTTTAGCCTATAGTATTGACTATAGTCCAGTACGGTACAAATTTTATAACAATCACATGTTTCTTTGTTTTTAAAGATCCTTTATCAATATTAATTTATAGCAGAATTATTTTGTAATTCTACAGCTGCATTTTAAATTCCCCCTTGCCTTAAACTCATATTTCCTATTACAAACAACTACAAAAAATACCAGTATTTTACTGCACTAAAAAAATATAAAACAAAATTCCTGCTAAATATTAATTTTGTGCTGACTCCTCATATTCCATTAAATACATCGACAAATAAATGAAAATCAACATTAAAAATAGTTGATACAAAATTAATTTATAAACACATCAAGGAAAAACGTGCTTGATTAAGGGGAAAACATAAAGAATTGATGAAGTGAATTTTTGTTTTTACTCAAATTTCGCAAAATGAAATTAAAAACAGAAAAATAATAACAAGAGAATATGTTCGAATATAAACAAATAAAAAAATATATACAAAAGAATTTTATAACAAAAAGGAGTCATATTTTGGGTTAAGATATTTCGAAGAGGTTAGTTAATTTATTGATAAAAAAATATATATATATCCAGGGAACGCCCAAAAATATTTTCTATGACTTCCGATTTTGGTAATTTTTTGCCTACCCATACCCTTAAGAGCCATTTAAATATCTCTATTTTTATTTTTTGAAAAATTTGCGAATTTATTCACGTATTTCATTTTCTAAAAAGTCACAAATATCTCAAAAGTGTGTAAATTTAAACTTAAAAATCTCCAAAAGTTTTTAACGGATTTTAATGATATTTAATGAATTGCATATATAAGATGAATATGTATTCCAAAATCGGAAAACCATCAATAAAAAATTGCCGTTTGCTTTTTTTGCTTATAACTCAGGTATTTTTGTAACGATTTTAATGATATTCAATAGCAAAATTCTCCTGAGTTTAAAGAATTTATAGTTGCGTGGAAATAGGTCTTTAGTTATCACAAATTTTTGAAAAATGAATTTCAACATACAAAGAAAAAATTATGATAAAATCTATAATGAATATTTTTTTAGATTTTATAGAGATTTCAAGACAGGATTTCTTCAGTGTTATGACAAAAAAGAGTTTCACATGTTACCCAGCGTAGCCATATCTATATATTTTTTTAATTTTGCTATAAATTGTATAAATATTATAAAAAATTACTTTCTTCAATTTATAGTTCAAAAATAGTTCATTGTTTGCTCTTATACTAATAAGTGTTACCATAGTATTACAATAAAAATAATAATAAAAAATAATAATAAAATATAATTTTTATATTATTTTTTTTTATAATTTGTTCTAAAAAACGTTTCAAAATTTTCTAAAAAGTTTAATAAAAATTGCATAAAACTACAAATTATAAAGACAATTTATAAAAAATACAAAACCTACACTTTTTTATTTTATATTAAGTGAACTCAATTTCTTAATGACTGCGTAAAATTAAATAAAGAAAAATGTATGTAAATACTGCCACCATTATAAATACATAAACTTCCTTTGTTGTTTTTTCAATTCTATTCTAATAAATCATAAACTATGATTTTTTTCTAAGAATTGTAATTTCTGACAGAATCTGCATTTAAAAAATCATTTAAGAAAGAAAAAACTATATGATCTCATATTCAAGAAATGTAATATAAAATGTATGCGTTTTGTTTTTGCTGGCTGCTGTTTTATACAACTATGATCTAATCTAACTGTTCTACTCATATGATGTGAGAAGATGGTATGACAGTTTAACGCATATCATTACTAACATCATTATTATGTTGATGTTAAATTTATTTTGATAATAATCATGTATCATTATAATTAACATGATCAGCATAAACTTTTTTAACAACATAGTGTTTTTGTTTTTTTTCTCTTAAAAAATAATGAAAATAAAAATTGTTGTGTTGGTAATAAATTGGTCTGAGCATAGTTGTTGTTATTGTTTTCTTTTTTAGCATTAAGGCGTTCAATGAACTTTTTTTGTTGTTGTCGTTTCTTATTATAATTTTTGTAGTTATTTTTGTGTAACATTAATAATAGCAAGAGAAATTAAACACTCTCTCATATAAAAAGCAAACAAAACAAAAAATTAAAACGTTAAATGGGTTAAATGAATTTATTAAAAAGTGTGCTGCTGTAGTTTTTTTTTTATTTAAATTAAACACTCGAAAAACTACCTTAAACAAATAAAGTAAATTTAAGCAAAAATATAACAAAGAACTTGAAAAATAAATCAAATGTTTTATTGCAGAATTTTTAAAACGATCACTGAAGTTGCAAATATTTTTATAAATTTAATTTGACACATTCCCCTTAATTTAAGATTTCTATATAAATTTTTATACTTTTTTTATAAAAAAATGTATCACAAAGAATAATATTAAAAAATAATTATTTAAATCTTAAAATTATGAACTTTGACACACTGTATTTCACTCTCTATTTTAATTTAACTTTTTAGTAAAATAAATTTTAAATTATTTACTATTAATGTTTATTAAAAATTTTTATACAAAATTCTTTTAAAAATCAAAATTATTAAAATAAATATTCCAACTGCAATAAAATGTTTTTTACTGCTTATTGATCAATTTTGACACACAGGATTTTGTTCTGCTTTTATTTTTATTATTCCACTTTAGTAAATTTTAAAAAGTTAACTTATTCTCTATTGTTTGTTATTTAATAAAAATTTCATTTTATTGTTTCATTGTTTTAATAAGAAATCCATACCTTGCTTTTTTTACTTTCACTCAAAGATTAACTCAGTCTACAAATGTGATGCCTCAAAAGTATAAATTTTAAAAAGCTAACTAGTTTTTATAATCAAACTTTTTATATAAAATTTATTAACCTTTAAGAATGTTTAAAAATATTAATACAAACTCCAAAAAAAGTAAAAGAAAAAAATATTTATACCCATCCACATTAACTTTGATACACTGGATTTCACTATATTTTTATATTTATTAACTCCATATACTAAATTTGAATAACTTATTTTCTCTTCTATAGATATTTATCAAATATTTTATTAAAAATAATAATATATTTCGAAAATTTTAAATTTGCCTTAATTTAGTTTGGTCTAACCTAAATTAATCCTTTATTTATTGTTTACATTTATTTCTTTGTTTACATTTTTTTGTACTATGTTGTTGATTAAAGAGTATGTGAAGGTGTTGCCATTCGTAAGTTTTAAAGAAAACGCTGTAATAATGTAAACACAAAGTAGAGATTTGTTTAGCTGTTTTATTATTTCAATCAGGTTTTATAATTGTAGGTAAATTAAAAAAGTATTATTTTATAAAAACTTGTTTCTGATTTATATGCTAAACGTTTGGTATTAACCTTATAACCTTGTTATGTTAATTTAATAATAAACATTAAAGATTAAGTTTTGTTATTCAAGTACACGCATGTATTTTTAAAGCAAATTTAAATTGAAAAGTCGGATTCTTTTGAACAAAAGTAGAATTAGTTTTTAAAACATTTATTTAAATAAAAATTTATTTATTCATTTATTACATATTTTTTAATACAAAGAAGTTTATAATTTTAAATCCCTTTTCCTTTTTATCTTAATACTGCAATCAATAGTGAAAAATTCATCAAGATTTCTATGGATTTTAATTGCTACAAATTAAAGCATAATATTTTATAATTAATTTTCTCCACTTTAATTTAACTATCCTTAACAAATCTACAAACCTAATTTGATTAGCGTTACTTGGTTTGACTTATTGGTTGTCAGAAAGAAAATTTAGTTAAATCTTTAAAGAAACACTTTGAGGCTGCTTTAACTTTAATGAGTTCCTGTAGCTAGCTACTCATTTGCTACACTCGCTTGACTTTAAATTTAATATTTTATTTACCTGCTTTATGGTTATGAATTTGCAAAATATTTTTTTAAGTAACTAAAAGAATAAAACTGTGTATCTAAATAGTAGGCATTAAATAAGAAAATATCCAACTGTTTTTGTTTTGTAGGAAAAACTACTAAACACTTTCTCAGGAAATTTTCTAGAAAATTTTAAGATTATATGGTATTTACACCCATTTGGATTAAAGCTAAAAATTGAGTTGATAAATTATAAAATATTGTCTAAATTTTTAGGTAAACATTTAATTTTCTTATCATATTTTTTCATAATTAAAACTATAAATGAAAGGTTGCTTTAATTATTGAAAAAATGTAATAATTGAATTTAACGAATTCTTATCTTGGAAAATATTTCTATGATAACTTATCAATTTTTTTAAATATTCGGCTTTGACCATCATACCCCTTTGAAAAATGTTTCTCTAAAAAAATCGCGTGTTATTTTTATCAATAATTTTAAAAACTATTTCATTTGTCTATATGCGTAATAATTAAAATGACCTTGGCTTTGAAATGAAATGTTCTTCTTTAAAATATAAACAAAAAAATTAAAAATATATCAAAAGAACATTTTTTTTTAAAGAAATTGCAAAATATGTTTAAAATAAATGATTTGTATTCAAAGTAAAACAATTTGCCAAAAATATTTTATATACAAAATATAATTAAATTATTTTAAAATACAAAAATAGGGTAAAACAAATTAAGTCAATTATAAAGATATATTGGTAATTAAACATATGGCAACTTTATATTTACTTTTAATAAGGGTTTCACAGTAGTAAGCTTTTATTTACCTAAAAGGCCCAAGGGATATATTTCTGTTATATGTTAATATAATATTAAACTTATTGAAATAGAAAAATTAAAGAAAAATAATTAAGTAACATTAATTAAAATTAATTATTGTAAACATTTTAAACAAGTGTAAATTTTATTATATAAAAGTTACACAGCTCTCAGCTTTTATTTATATAAATGACAAAGGGGAAATCATGGTGTTATATGTTTTACAATATGTTGATAATTGTTTAAGTTAATTAATTATAAATGTACAAATTATTGCTTATTCTTACCTTAATGAAATCAATTATTTTATTCTTTTATTAAAAATTTTTAAACATTTACCAAATAAATCACCAAAAAACACACTGATTGATCTTTGTTGTTTATTAACAATATTTCCACTTAATTATTCTAAAATTAAAATCTTTTTGCTATTAATTTTTCTGTTTGAGTTTTCCATCAATCTACCACTGATTGCTGCCCACACTTTCCTGCTTTTTTTTTTTTCAAAAATTAAGTGTGTTTCTATGCCAAATAACGTAATTTTTTTTGCATTAAATTCTAAATAATCATTTACTCATTCTCTCATCATTTTGAATATTTTTTTATTTAAATAATTTTATTTATATTTTTTGTTGTTAAATTTACTTGCAGCAGTAATTTTTCAATTGCTTTGTTATTTACTTTTGAAATATTTTGTACATTTTGTGTTTTTGTCTATTTTATAAACAATAACCCACTTGTAGTTAAAATGTTGAAAATGTTTTCATTTATTAAACCCACTCTAGTAGATTTGCTTAATTTAAATTAAATTTATGAAAAAAAGTTTAATAATTTAAATTTATTAAAAAGATAAAACATTTTTTTGTCATAATAACAATAATTTTGTTAAGTGTAATAGTAAAAAAACCGTTAATTTTACTAAGGAGAGTGAATAAGAAGAAAATAACCGTTAATTTCGTGAAGAAGGGTGCGGGAAAACGTATATCATAATAAACCATGTAAAAAGTAGCAACAACAATCAACATGGCGTCATCAAAAAACTAACAGAAACAATCAAAATGTCATGTCTTTTACCAAATAAAGCCAAGACAAAGTTGTCGAGAACTGACAATTTTCTTTTAATGCTGCAATACTACTGACAAATTCAGTCTACATTAGACAAATTTTTATCACGATATTCTTTTGACGTTTGTCTTGATAAAAATTTGTCTAATGTAGACTCAACGTGAGAGAAAAAGAGTTTGTTGAGTCTACACTAGACAAATTTTTATTAAGACAAACGTCAAATGATTAGCAGTATAAAAATTTGTTAGTAATTATTACAGCTTTAAAACAAAATTGTCAGTGCTAGAGCTTTAACAACTTTTTCTTGACGTTACTTGGAAAGAGAAGTGGCATTTTAATTGTTTTTGTTTTTGTAAATAAAAAATAAATAAATAAATAAATAAATAAATAAATAAATAAAGTATAATTTGTGTAAAAAATAGTTTTCGGAGAAACTATAAATATTTTATCTTAAATAAAATCTCTATTAGCAAATATATATTAACGAAAATTTTGGTGAATATGGACTTAATCATATAAAATTAGATGTGTACTTTGACCACTTAAATATTTGGACTTGCTTTTTATTTTAAAGTCATCTCTGAGAAGAATTAATGTATGTATGAATGGACCGATAACATAGAATTTTAAATACTTAAAAAAGGACCCTTAGCTCCATTCCTGAGAGGTCTATTGGGTCCCCCTTTGAAACATAGAATTTTACTCTCCTTTGCTACAACTATACCATATCTCACGCAAATCCAAGTAGTTCCAGATTTATTTCTAAAAACTCTGCCTAACCGTGTGGATTAGACTCGACGTAAGATGGTGAATAAAAGTAATTGAGGTGTTTACATTAGAATTTTTTTTATCAAGATAAATGTCAAAATTAATGCATATTTTCAGATGGCAACAGTTGTACGTAAAACAACAACACAGCGAATTCATTTATGTTTTATATGTATATATTCAAATTGACAGCTGCAACAACCAAAGATTTTAATCAGTTGTTTAACTCAGGTTACCTTATATAAGTTCACCCTGATTTTCTAGTATAGACTCGACGTAAAAACGGCAAAAGAACAAATTGACATTCAACACAATATTGTCATAAGAAGAAATGGATGATGTTTTTATTATTATAATGAGAAAGATTTTTATTGCCTTTTTTGGTAAATCGCAAGGCGAATTCAAACTGGTGAACTCTCTTAATTACCCAGCAAAAAAGGAATGGAAAAAGAGCTAAAAATGTCACGAATTTAATATTGTGTTGTCATTGGATAAAAGTACTTTTTAATGAAGAAGAGCTGCAGAAGTTCTTTTTTTTAAATCATGGTAGAATGTTCTTCTTTTATACTTTTAGTTCAGTTACTTTTAAGTACTTCCTTTAAAACTATCTTTATAAAATAAAAATTTATTTTTTAATAAAAATGAATGTTCTTACACAGAAAAAATTAATTTCCTAATTCCAACAAAATTATTACCGTTTTTTTTTTCTCAATTAAATTTTTATCAAAATGTAATAAATATCTTCAAGTAAAAATAAAATTAAAAATTAATTTGAGTGCGATTTTATTTATTCAATCATCTACTTTTTAGTAATTGACCTAAGAGTTGAGTTGAGAGTTGCAAATTTGAACAAGTTTTTAATTGAATGTATTATTTTCATATACATATATGTTTGTCAATTAGTGACTTTTTTCTGCATAGAAATTATTAACCTTTCTTAGCATTAAAAATTAATTTTATTTCACTTTTTAAAAACTTCCAAAAAAGTTAAAACAATGCACTTTGCGCTACTTTTGAAGTAGTGAAACTGTAATTTTTTGATCGATTTTTATTTTGCTAGGATGAAGAAAGAGCTGACTGTTTACCCGGGTTTTAATGTATAAAAAATATACAATTTAATATTAAATTTTGTATGAAAAATATAATAATCATCATATGAACGAAAAAGTACCACAAAGTCCACTAATGGATTTTCGTCTCGAAATTAAAAAATGTAGAAAAATGTCAAAAAGCACTATAAGAATAACAAAAAAGTGCCACAAAATTCCACGGTTTTGTATTCACATTCATTATGGCCCACTTATCCTTAATTTAACGTTTCTAGGTTTATAAATATTTTCATGTTTCTAGGTTAAATATTAGAGAAAATGCAATAGAAGAAGAAAAAAGTACCGCAAAGTCCATCCTCTTGAATTTTTACCTACAAAACCATGTAATCTTTAAGTACCACAAATCCACTCTTGTGAATTCTTATCCACATAGAACTACATTTACTTAATTTTATGTTTCTATATTTAATGTAATTGAAAATTCATTATTAAGTTTGAATTAAATGTAATTTTCCGCTTTTACCCCTTTTTTTGGTACTTTTTCACCTATCGAAGTATAAAAAATTCTATTCCAATAAATTTCTAAATTGTAGAAATATCCCACATTAAAATCCTCATATAAATATTTCAATAAATATAAAAAAAATGTTTTATGAAAAAAATACCAAAAATAAGTACGATTTTTACCCTTTACACGTTTGAATTTCTAAAAAATTCTAAACTTGTGTTCCTAATTTTTTGATAACATATAAATACGATTTAAATTTTATATGTATGTTGATTGGTTTCAAAGATACATATGGTGCCAAAAAAAAGTACCAAAATACGGTTTTTAGCCGTTTTCTCCATAAAACAGCCGATTTTCAAAAAAAAGTACCAGACACCTGTCCAATTATTTTTTAAATGAATAATGATAGCTATAAAATTTTTTTGTATCATTATTATTTTGCAAAATAAGGTTACCGATTTTTCCCATTTTTACCCCCTAAACATTCGAATTTCAAAAATCCCGTCTTAGTGGATCTATATGGAGGGAGACCTACGTTCCAAATTTCATCTCTCTAGCTTCAGCCGTTTGGGCTGTGGGATGATTAGATTACATGACATTTTAAGATTCATAAACAAAAAATATTTGTATAAGTCAAGTCACCTGTATAAATACGCCTTGTTTGTTTTAAAAGAATTAAGTCTTTATTAGAAATTAAACAAAAATTTTATTACAAATTTTAATGAAAATAATTCTTGTTTTTATTTTTATTTATTTTTTTAATTTCTATTAATTAAACATTTGGTTTTCTTTTCTTCTCTTTACAGGTATGTTCTATTCAAAAATATTTTAAATATTAAAAATAATGAGTGAGTTATTTTCTGAAAATTATAATTTAATTGTAAAAATGATTTTTTAATTTTAAGCCTTTTTAAAAATAAAGTCTATTGTTTAATAGAGTCTAAGGTTTTAGCTAATTATTGTTTTCATATTTTTAGTAAAACAAAAAACGCCCACTAAAAAATATTTTCTTCAAAAATACAAAACAAAACAAAGGTTTAAAACTTTTTTTTATAATATTCATACACATATTTTGATGTTTTGTTTTTAAAACATATATTTTAGTTAAACTATCTTTAACAAGAAAAGGTATATTTTAAGACAAGAAAACTATTTCTTAGTAAAAAAAATAAATATTTCCAGAAGCCGTTTTGTAGTTTTTAAATTTAAATACAGAAAAATAGTCTCAAACAAAGCAGCTTTTGTATATTGCGAAAATCTTTTTTTTTTATTTTAAACACAAACGATTTGCATTTTCTTTTTGTTGTAATTTTTTTTTTCAAAATTTTCTTCCTAAAAACCCTGTGTATTGTGTTTAGTATTTTACAGTCAATTTTGTTTTAAGGGTCTTATACATAGAAAAAATTTATTCAATTCCAAGCTGCTTGGGTGTAACACACACGCTTTTTTCTTTTGATGATCGTTTCTTATTTTTTTTTCATTTTTGCTCTTTCAATGCACCCATTTTCTTTTGATATGATGGCATAAGATAAAGGAGTTGTAGACGCAGCTTACGAAACCAACCATTTAAATTTCAATTAATGCCAATGAGATTAAACAATTATTCAATAGACACAAAGTTTTCAAAATAAATAATAAAAACAACTGCAACAACAATGTCTTGTAATTGTGTTTTTTTATTTAAAAAGATAATAAAAACTCAAGAGGGGGAAAAGGAAGTGGAAGCCTTAAATTGATTTAAGTGTTTCTTTTTGTTTATTTTGAATTTATTTCTTAAGAAAAGTTAACTTAAGGGTCATTATAGGTCATTTACTAGTAAAGGGTTTGGAGGGAATATTTTTAGTGAAAAAAAAAATAAAAATTCATAATTTGGAGGTAAGGCGAATTTAAAAGGGTGATTTCGCTTAAACAGCTTATTACTTTTTTCAATAATTATAATATTTAAACTTCATATAAACTTAATTTATAGCAAAATGAATCATTATTTTTTTATACAGAATAAAACTTTAGCGTATAAGCCACAATCAGGCGAAATACTAAAAGAATCAGATGAATAAGTGATTAAGTGAGTGTTTGAAATCGCCTTGACATAATATTTGCTTACCCACTGAATTGTCAAACATTAAGTTTAAAAAAATGTAGGAATTTGCTTTATTTCTGTTTAAATAAAACCTGTTTTATTTCACCATCCTTTGGAGCAAGACCAATTTAAGCAGGATACTCCATTTGATCATGAATTTTTTTCAGTATTTCGAACTATTAAACTTCACATAAATATGCGCTATGAATTCGCCTTGACATAATTTTTAATTACCCGGTAAAGTGCCACGTATAAAAAATTATTAAATTTTTTGTAGAACTTATCTCACCTGCTTAATTTCGTCATGCTTTGAAGCAAAAATAATTGAATCAGCTGATATTTTTTTAGTACATCAAACGGTCAAACTTCAAATTCGCATTGACATAACATATATTTATTTACTCACTGAAGTTTCAAACTTAATGTATAAAAAAGTTATAAATTCGCCGTATTTATGATAGCTGTTTCATTTTGCCATGCTTTGGAGCAACACTTAATTAGCTGTTTTTTTAATTTCTAAAGAAAATTCGTTGTTCTTTATTCTATCGGAAATTCTTTAAAACGGCGAATACTTTTCTATGGAAAATTCTTAAAAACGGCAAATAGTTTTCTATAAAAATTCTTTTAAGCGAATAATTTTCTAAAGAAATTTCTTTAAAGCGAATAATTTTCTAAAGAAATTTCT
>MINK01020903.1:0-12216 GCA_001735545.1 Phormia regina
TTTTTTTTTGTTTATTTTTTTTTTTTTTTTTTTGCAAAAAAAAAAAAAAAAAATGTTTAAATTATCCAGAGTTGTTGTTTCATGTTTCTCATATTGTTTTCTTTTTTACTCTCATTTTGTGTCTCTTATTTTGGAGTCTCTTTTGCTTAGGTTATGTTTTTATATTAGTTTTCTCAAAGTTTTATTTACTTTGAGTGAAACTTTTTAAGCATTTTTTGTTTTGCTCTCTTCTCTTTCGCTTTTAAATTCTTTCTTTCTATTCATATTTCTTTCTCGCCGTATGTTTGCCTTAAATCACTCATGCTTTTAAAATTTGAGCTTAAATATCATAATTTTTTTCCATTCATATAGGAATTAAATCATAATTATTCAACATCCTTTTATAGAATTTGACAATGCGAAATATTTAATCGACTAGACTAACACCAAGACTAAATACAAAGCTATTCGCTATTTGACTAAACTAAAGATAAGAAAAAAGTGTAGACTAAAAACTATTTCATAGCCTAGACTATAGACTATTTTATAGTCTAGGCTATAGACTATTTTAAAGTCTAGGCTATAGACTATTTTATAGTCAAGGCTATAGACTATTTTATAGTCTAGACTATAAACCATTTTATAGTTTAAACTATAGACTATTTTATAGTCTAGACTATAGACTATTTTATCGTCTAAACTATAGACTATTTTAAATCCTTGACTATAGACTATTTCATACCTTTTATTAGGAAATATTTCATAGTCATTATACTATTTTATAAGTCTATATCATTGACTATATTATAGAGTTTACTATTAAACTATAGACTAATTAGTAGGTGAGAATGAAATAAGTTTGTAGGACATTCTGAACTATGGACTAAACATTAGATATACATATTTTTATTCAAGTGTTTCGCTCTCTTTTCTCCGCTGAATCAGTAAGTTTTTTTTTAAGTTTTCCACAATTAGGTGCATATTTAGGCCTTTGAAGTTGATCCTTTATGGTAAATTAATATTTTGTTTCACAACGCTTTTTATCAATTTTTTACATATTTTAGTTTTTTTTTAGTTAAACATATTAACTTTTGTTATAATATATTATGTATATATTGTAAGTAAATAATCTTATCATCCTTATACACTGTAAAAAAAAAACGTATCACCCTTTAACCTTAAATAAATTTAATGTAAATTATTAAAACTTTATTAACTGTAATCACAAAAATTATTTTGTGTTTAAAATTTGTATATAATTTTTGTTTTAATATCTAACAATAAGTTAAATCAGTTTTTTTTCCAAAAAAAAAAAATCAATTTAAAATTTTTCTTCTTTTATATTTTAATAATTTTTTAATGCATTTTTTTATATTAATTTATTTTATATAAATAATTTTTTTAACTAAAATAATTTTTCTGCTTTTCTTCTTTTTTTATATATTTTTTTCTCCTGTTTTCTCTAAACAAATAAAATGGTTCTGTCAAACATTTAAACCCAAAAAAAATAATAATGCTAATATTTATTATTATTTTGTTTAAATTTTATTTAAAAAAAAACACAAAAAACAATTTACATTTATCATATTTAACAACTTTTAACTCATTTTATTTTTCAAATGTAAACAAAAAAATTTTTGGAAAATTTTTTTATTAAAAATTTTAAAAGGAGGTCACAGCATAAATGATATACCTTGCATGGTTCTCTATATCTGTACAGGTGTGTTTAAATTATAATATTTTTTCTTAAACATTTTAATATTATTTACAAAAAAATCAAAGTGTTTTAGTTATTGTGTTTTTAAAATTTAAAATGTTTATTTATTTAGTTAATATTATTTTACTTTATAATTTTCTTTTTTTTTTATTATGTTTATTATTATATTTTTAGCCATTTACACGCGTAGATATTAGTTTTGTTGTTATAATAATACGAAAGCAAAAAAATACGTATCTAGCAATAGGATTTTTTTGTAGTAGACAAAAATCCTTTTACATTTTTTGATAATATATGTTTTGTTTTATTTGTCCCTTGTTGTCTAATGTTTTTAGTTTCATATTCATAAACCAAAAAAATCATAAGAAATAACAAATTAAAAAAATATTAATAATATTTAGTAAAAAATAATTATATTAAACAGTATTAGTTAAATTTATAGCAAAAATCCTTTAAAAAACAATAATAAGTAGCATTTTTTTTATTTCCTTTTAATAAGATATAAAAGAAAGCATTTATTTTTATATGTTTGAATGTGTTAAAGAAGCTAATGAATACCCTTAATAAAATCAAAGCCTAACAGCGTCAAAGCCATAATAATATAACTGCCATTATCTCTCTCTTTTTCTCCATCATTTTCAATCAACAAAATCTTTATTTTATTTTGCAAAATGTAAACAATGCAATGTTTACCAACAAAACAAAAAGCAACAAAAATATTGAAACCAGTTTAACTCTCTCCTTTTTTTGTTTATGTTTTCACAACAAAATGAAAACAAAGAATTGTTCACAAACAAAACAAATTAAAAATACCGGTATATTAGTTAAATGTAAACATTGAGAGAGACTCTTTTAGAATACGAAAAGTTTGTTTTTTTTTATAAAAAAATATAAACAAACTATTATTTACAAAAAAAAGTGGCAAAGCCGTAGTAATGATACAAAAATATCAACTCTCCTTCCTTTTAACCAAAAAAGTTGTTTATAAAATGTAAACCTTCTTTGCAAAACAAATCCATTTCGCTCTTTGTTTATAATGGAGAGAGTTGTTTTTATAACAATATATAAACAAAGAATTGCATACAAACAGAACAAATTAAAATTAGCGGTAAATCTGTTAAATGTAAACATTGAGAGAAACTTTTTAAAATAGAGAGAGTTAGACTATTGTTTACAAACAAAATAATGGAAAACAACGACAAAACAAAAATACATTCTGTTCTTTCTAACAAGTAAAAGGGTTGTTTACAAAATGTTTCTCACTCTTCGTTTATAATGGCGAGAGTTGTTTCTGTATCAAAATGTAGGCAAGCTATTGTTTACAAACAAAACAAGGAAAAGTAAAGGTTAGTTAGGAAAATGTAAACATTGTGGTTATTGTATCTTTCTCTCTCTCTTTTCAATATAAACGTTGTTTTTAAAGCAAAATATAAAAAATTTACGGTTACCATTCATTACCAAACAGTAAATAAATAAAAACTATGAAATATTAATGGCTCTCTCTCTCTCTCTGCAGAATAAAGTAATATTTATTTCTCTCAAGAGAAATTTATAAATTGTTGCTATAGTTATCCCTTTCTAATAGCTTTGAATTGGTATGTGTTTGTTTTAGACTTTGTTATTGTTGTTTCTCCCTGCCAGTCAGCCTTTAGCATTTTAAATGTTTCTCTTAGTAATTAAGGCATTTAGTTATTCTTTTTTCCTAATTTTTATTAAACCTTAATTTCTTTTTTTTTATTTTTTCCTCCTGCTACAAAAAAATACCCAAATTAATTAATAATAAAAAAACTAAATTGCATTATTTTTTATACCTTCAAAAAATATATATATTAAAAACTGTGACCTTAAAAACCATGTAAATATCAACCTATCTTACTCCCCCCACCCTTGATTTACAACACACTGTTCAAAAATCTATAAATCAAAAAAAAAAGACTACAAACCATTAAAAACTCTTAAAACCAAAGCACCAGCTACAGCAGCCGCTAGTCGTACTTCTTACAGCTGTCAACCTAGTGATTTTAAATGTGTATCACATCCCCATACCTGCATAGCCCAACATATGGTGTGTGATGGTATTCATGATTGTACCGATCATTCAGATGAATTTAATTGTACTTATGAACAAGTCAATTATAAAAGATGGAAAAAACATAATTATCAGCCATTAAATAATTTAGATGCCTATAAAAGAAGACATAAAAGAAAATTTCATCTATTAGGCAGCACTAAACCAGGCATGGTGTCGTCTACTTATCAAAAACAAAATGGCAGAAAAAGTGGTTGGTTTTGAAATTTAAATTTTAAGTTGTTTTATTTTTTTGTTTAAAAAATAATTTATGTGTGGCAAGCAAGTATTTGTTTTAAATGTTTAGTTTTGTTTTCATTCTTTTTTTTTATGGGAAAAAGAGAAAATTTTTAAAATAAAAACATATTTTTGTTTTAGTTTTACACCTTAAAAGTAGTATGGGCCACAAAGTATTAAATTTATTAAAGGTAGTTGAAAATAATTTTATAAGCAAATGGTCAATAGCACCAACAACAACACCATTACCATCATCACCATCACCTACAAGCAAAGCAACAAAACAACAGCAACAACAACAAAAACACTTGTTTAAAATTAAGAGAGCACCCTTTAAGAGAACTAAAGTGCCTTTATATAATAATTATAAAATATATAATATAAACAATGCTTAGATATAAAGAATGCCTTAATTTATATATAGAAAAACACATAAATGCAGCTAAAAGAACAAAAAAAAAAACGCCCGATTAGCCTAATAAAATACAACTCTGCTACTTAAAAAATTAAAACAAGAGTAAACACTTTTATTAGAGCTGACACTTTAGTGATAACTATTGTTTACATTTAATTGATAATAATTAAGTATTTGTTTAAAGGTTTTTTTTATTAAATTTTAGAAAAAAAATAGAAAATATTTAAAATAATCACAAATTGTAGGTAAATTATTTTGTTTATAAATAAATACTTAATGTAAATATATCATTTTTCACCTTATTCACCTCAGCTTTTTGTGTTTTAAAGTCTATATAAAATTCACCTAATGCATGTTATAAATTTAACCCTTTAATTTATATTAGAAATTTAATTTAATTAAAAAGAAAATCAAAATTTCCAACCAAAATTTTGTAAATAACTTTTTTTTAAACATATTTTGGCTTTAAAAATAAAACAACAACTGGTATTTGGTTTATGTTAAGTAAATTTATTTAAAAATTAGTTCTCAAGAATTTAGCAGCAACAAATTCTTAATAATTTGTGTAAAAATTTGAGTAGCAACCAAAAAATCCATAAAAAATTGTTTAATTGTCTTTTATTAAAAAAAAAAAACAAATCTATGAAATTTTATGCTAACATATTTATGTTTATTTTTATATTTTTTTCACCTCAAAAAACAAACAAAACAAAAAAAAAAAACATGGCCTTAATTTCAAAAAAATCAAAACAAATTCAAATCAATTTAAAATAACGCACAAAAATTTGTTTGTTACTTAAAAATATCCAAAAAAAAAAAATCACCTGAACGTTTATGTGCTCTCATATGTCTGTGTGTGTAATGCTGTTCATCTCTCAATATCTCAAAAAAAAAAAAAACGATCATATCAAACTGCGTTTAAATTACATCAAAAAATCACCAAATCGACAAAAAAAACACCACTTAACGCAAACACTTAAAAAACTCTGCTGAATTATTCGCCAAAAAAAAACACAATTTCAAAATTTAATTTCTTAATTGGCCCTTAATTTGTGTAAAAAAAAAATAATAATATATAGCTGGTATAAGACCAATGCTTGGCCCTTATCCACCCATAATTGTAACGACCACACCACGCATTCGTGACACCATGTTAAGAGTAGATCAGCAACAATCAAAATTGAGAGTAGGAGAATCCACCGAAGTGGAATGTTATTCTTCGGATAATAGCTATACCGATGTTATATGGGAAAGAGCTGATGGCAAGCCCTTGCCACCTCACTTACAAGTAAGTCAAAAAAACTCCAAACCCTGAATTCATCATTATTACTCTATTCCGCTTTTTATCACTCTCTCTCTCTCTCTATCTGTCTCCTTGTCCTTTAGCAAATTGGCAATCGTTTGATCATCAGTCATGTTACTCCCAATGATGCCGGCCGTTATGTTTGCAAGTGTAAGACCGATGAAGGTGATCTTTATACTACCAGCTATGAATTGGATATTGAGGCTAGTGTTCATGAATGGAAACATCCTAAGATTGTACATGCTGATGTGGGTTCAAGAGCTCAATTGTCTTGTGATGCTGAGAATGCTTATGCTGGACCCAGCTATAGATGGTCAAGACAATATGGTCAAATGCAAATGGGAACAGATATTTTGAATGTAAGTAGATGAAAGATTAAAGAATAAATAAATTATTTTCTAAAATAAAAACGAAGGAGATAAAGAAATTTTAATCCAACAAAGTTTAGAGTTCGTAGTTAACGTCTTAACATTCCTAAGATGAAGTTTGTCGGCGAAACATAATAATGGAGCCTAATTTGTTTTGAAGTACAGCTTGTGTATTTGTTTGTCCATCTTTGATAAGCTATTCATTGCTCAATAGGAAACCGGTTTTGGCTAGTCCATCAGCAAGAAGATTGTCTGAGTCATTTCAATTATTCCTTACCCTGATCAGCTCTATGTTTGAATGTAGCGCACCTGTTTTCAGCAGCTCAAAGCTACGCAACTCCTTATTGAAGATTCCGCATTGACTTCCACCATAAATAAGTATAAGCCTAATAACCTTGTCGAAGAGCCTCCCAGAATTACTTAGATTTAGTTCCCAGAACTTTCCTTCACATGTAAAGATCAATATTTACCTTCGAAACCATATATTGAGTGTTCTGGAGATATGATAGTTTGGAGACGAATAATGACGATAAAATTAGATAAGATAGATTTAAATCTATCCATCGCGATGTTCCTAGCAAGATTCCAGCTTTTATGCAACTTTTTGGTTTTCTTTAGTGGGTGCAGCGTTCCAGCTTTTCTTTTATAGCCCTATAGCAGCATTGATTTAACTTTAGTGTTCACAGTTGTCTAAGAGCCAATCAGAATTACTTAGATTTAGTTCCCAGAACTTTCCTGCACATGTAAAGTGCAATATTTACCTTCGAAACCCTATTTTGAGTGTTCTGGAGCCAGGATAGTTTGTAGACCAATGATGACGATCAAATTAGTTAAGATACAAATTCAGATCTGTCCATTGCGATGTTCTTAACTTCATTCCAGCTTTTATGCAACTTTTTGGTGTTCTTTAGTGGGTGCAGCCTTCCAACGTTCCTTTTACAACCCAATAACAGCATTGATTTAACTTTGGTGTTCATTGTTTAGTAAACTGACCAAAATATTATGTAGTTTTCTAACTATAAAGTCTCATGGAATCCACCAGTTCGCTTTAGACTTTTAATTGTTTTCCTATCAGCTTCACATCCGTAATTGTTTGGGTCTTCTTCTCAGAAAGACCGAGAAATCTATCATTAAAAAAAAAAAAAAAACTAAAAAAAATTATTGCATTACCTCTCTTTTACTTGCAGGATAAACTCCATCTTACCGATGTTCAGGCCAATGATGCTGGCACCTACATTTGTACTGCCACCACTGCTGATGGCCAATCGGTTGATTATCCCACCATTTTAGTAGTAACCGGAGCTATACCTCACTTCCATCAAGATCCCATTAGTTACATGTCCTTCCCCACTTTACGTGACTCTTATATTAAATTCAACTTTGACATAACCTTCCGTCCTGAACAACCCAATGGTTTACTCTTATTCAATGGTCAAAAGAAGGGCAATGGTGATTACATATCCTTATCGTTGAATGAACGTTATCCTGAATTCCGTTTTGATTTCGATGGCAAATCCATGGTTGTTAGAGCCGAACAACCCGTCGAACTTAATGAATGGCATACGATAAGAGTTAATCGTTTCAGACGTGATGGTTATATGCAAGTCGATGATCAACATCCAGTAGCCTTCCCCACTTTATCACCTTCCTCCTCATTGGATTTGGTTGATGATTTGTATTTGGGTGCAGTACCCAGTTGGGATATTTTACCACCAGATGCAGTAGATCAACAAGTAGGCTTTGTTGGCTGCATTAGTCGTTTGACTTTGCAGGGATCAATTATAGAATTAATGAAGGATGCTAAGATTAAGGATGGTGTAACAGCTTGTCAACCTTGTCGCGATAGTCCTTGTCATAATGGTGGCATTTGTTTAGAAAGTCAAACTGAAATGGCTTATACGTGTATATGCCAGCAAGGATGGACCGGACGTAATTGTGCAGTAGAGGGAACTCAATGTACTCCTGGTATATGTGGTACAGGACGTTGTGAAAATACTGAAACTGGTATGGAATGTTTGTGTCCTTTGAATAAGACCGGCGATAGATGTCAATATATTGAACATTTAAATGAAAATAGTTTGGCTTTTAAGAAGAATAGTTTTGCCGCTTATGGGTAAGTAGGCAGAAAGGGAGAGAAATAAGAGAGTGTGAGAGAGAGATTTAAATGTGTCTTTGTTTTGTTTTTAGTACCCCAAGAGCTTCCAAATTGAATGTTAAATTCCAAGTAAGACCTAATTCCTTGGAAGATGCCGTTTTATTATATGCTGCTGAATCTAAACTCCCTAGCGGAGACTTTGTGGCCGTAGTTTTGCGCAATAAACATGTGGAACTAATCATCAATACTGGAGCCCGTTTGAAACCAGTAGTGGTGCGTTCTCTTAATCCTTTGCCGGTTAATAAATGGACTGAAATTGAAATTGCTAGACGTTTTGGTGAAGGCATTTTAAGAGTTGGCAATGAACCCGAACAAAAAGCCAAAGCTGCGGGAGCTGCTAGAACTTTATATATAAAGACACCCATGTATATAGGAGGTTATGATCATGAAAAGATCACTTTGAATAGAGATGTTAATGTAACCTATGGTTTTGATGGTTGTGTATCAAATGTAAGTAGGAAATGGGAAGAAAGGAAAAAAGAGAGAGAGAGAAAGGATGGAGAATAAATAATAATTTTATGTTTCTTTTCTTTAGCTTTATGAGGGCTTGAAACAAATTAATTTAATAGCCGATATTTTGGATGCTGCCAATATACAAAATTGTGGAGAAATTAATGAAATCGATCAAAACGAAACCTTTGCCCACGAAGATCAAACGATTAATGAAAATGAAGACTTTGCCAATTTAGACGCTTGTGCCAGTGATCCCTGTGAAAATGGAGGCACTTGCCAGGTTATACATGATATGGCGGTATGTACCTGTGGTGTAGGTTTTGCCGGCAAACACTGTGAAGATCGTAAGTTTGTTGAGGATTAAAACAAAAGTGTAAGAATTTACTTTATTGTGGGGGACTTTTTTCGTTTTCTTGCAGATATTACCCTACAATTTGATGCCAATTTCCATGGTAATGGATATTTGGAATTAAATAGATCCCAGTTCGATGAAAATATAGAACAAAAGTATTCGTTTGCTGCCATGGTCTTCTCTACCAGTGATCCCAATGGTCTATTACTTTGGTGGGGACAACCCAAGGGTGAAGCCTATAATGGTCAAGACTTTATGGCTTTAGCTATTGTCGATGGTATTGTAGAATTTGCTTTCCGTTTGAATGGTGAAGAGGCAGTTTTACGTAATCCCGATAAACGTGTTGATGATGGTCGTCGTCATATAGTATTGATTAAACGTACCGATAATACCGCCATTTTGGAATTAGATCATGTATTATATGCCGATGAAACCAGACCTACAGGCAAGAATACCATGACTCTGCCAGGCCATGTATTTATAGGTAAGTAATGAAGCAAGCAAATGCTAATTTAAATATTTCTAATTTTAATTTAATTTAATTTTTAATTTTTTTTAGGTGGCGCTCCCGATTTAGATGCCTTTACGGGCGGTCGTTATAAGAATTATTTCAACGGCTGTGTAAGAGTTGTAGAAGGCGAAAGTAGTGGTATCATAGAAGTAGGCAAAGTAGCTGTAAGCGGTATCAATGTTGACACTTGTCCCGAGTAAGTTTTCTTTAACGTTTTTAATCTTAACTACTTTTATATTTAAACTCTATCTCTTAATGCTGCCAGAACTTGGAATCCTTCTAGTTTAGTTTATCATGAATTAGATTATAATGATTTTCGTTTTGATCCTAATATGTTTGATGCTTTGGATCAGCCTCCTCCGGTTCATATATTTTATCCCAAACCTTCTATACCAACTCCACAAAATTCTTTTAGCTGTAGTAATCATTTATTACCCACAAATATTTACAAACACAACTATTGTCAAACACAATGTTGCCATATGTTTAATTTGATTTTAATAACACATATGGCCACTTTTTTCCTAGAACATTCTTTAATAAAATCAAGAAATTTCAAATTATTTCTAAAAACAAAATTAAAAACATAAAATTATGACAAAACAACAACAATTTTTATATTTTTTTAACGAAAAAAAATCAGTCAATTTAAAGAAATCAAATTTAGTTTCTTTTTTCACCAAAAAATAGGTCAATTATTATGGAAAGAATTCTAAATTAAAACACGAAAAGAATAAAAAAAAATATTTTATGCTCAAATTAAATCATGGTTTACACACACAGCAATTTCACTTGACGTAATTGTGAATTCACAAGAGAGACAGATCACACACGCCTAAGAGGTGTGAATAGCTGCAAGTAAAATTGCTATGTGTGCAACCCCGATTAAATAAATGTAAATTATTAAATTATAAATATATAATAAATAGCATATCATTAGCTGAAATTAATAGAAAACAATAACAAAGACAAAAAAGCTTCATAAAACAGAAAACAAAACGTATCATTAGACATAGATTTATAGAAAAAAAGTAAAACTATTCAAATAATAATAAATAAAAAATATTAAACGGCTTTGTTACTATTAAAAATAATTTCTGCAAATATTAAAATTTAAAGAATTTTGTTTTTTTTTTCTTTAAAATTATGCAAAATTTTTTATGTTTTTAAAAAGAAATTCATAATTTTTTCAAAATTTATCAAAAATACTTTAATTTTTTTCTACTTTTACCTTAAAATAATCAGTTATTTTCTTTTCATTAGATCTGGCAACATTTTAAGCATTAAACTTTTCACTAAAAACCAAATTTTAAAAATTTCAAATTTGAGGTTAAGGCGGAAAAATCTTGTTTCAATAAGAAATTTAAAAATATTTTAAACAGTAAATAGTTTTAAAAAAGTTATCAGTCGAAGGCATTCAAAATTTTGTAACAAAAACCTTAAATTAAAAAAAATAAATTTTGAGGTTAGGTGGAAAAAGTTATTTTTAAATGCAAAATTTAATAAAATCACTACTAACAATTGTTACACTTAATATAAAGATTCAAAATCCTTTCAAATTTTGCCATAAAACCCATAATTAAAGAAAATAAATTTTAAGGTTAGGTTGAAAAATTTTTTAAATAATTAATATTTCATAGAATTTCAAGCTAAATTTTGTTTCTTTAAAAGCAAACATAAGAATGATATTTAAATTTTATAAGAAAATATTTATTTTAAAGAAATAAATTTTGAGGTTAGGTGGAAAAAAATGATTTTAAAAGCTAAATTTAATAAAAACACTACTAGGAATTATTGCACTTAAAATGAGGATTCAAAATCATTTCAAATTTTGCCATAAAACCCATAATTAAAGAAAATATATTTTAAGGTTAGGTTGGAAAATGTTTTAAATAATTAATATTTCATAGAATTTCAATTTCAAGCTAAAATTTTTTTCTTTAAAAACAAACATAAGAATGATATCTAAATTTTTTTATAAGAAAATCTTTGTTTCAAAGAAATTAAATTTTGAGGTTAGGTGGAAAAAATCATTTTTAAACGCAAAATTTAATAAAATCACTACTAACAATTGTTGCACAAAAATTTAGGTTGAAAATTCTTTAAAATTTTGTGATAAAACACATAATTAAAGAATATAAATTTTAAGGTTAGGTTGANNTTTCTTTAAAAGCAAACATAAGAATAACATTATAATTTTATGAGAAAATCTTTATTTTAAAGAAATAAATTTGGAGGTTAGGTTGAACAAAATTCTTTTTGAACGCAAAATTTAATAAAATCACTACTAACAATTGTTGCACTAAAAATGAGGATTCAAAATCATTTAAAATTTTGTAATAAAATCAATAATTACTAGAAATAATATTTGAGGTTAGGTTGAAAAAAATTACAAATTTAAAAAAATTCAAATTTGCAAAAATGTTATCATTTTCTTTAGAACAAAACAATTGATTTTTCTTCAAATTTTATAATAATACCTTAAATTTTATCTAAAAAAAAAAGTAAATTTGAGGTTAAGTTGAACAAAATCCATGAATAATGAAAAATTCTTAAAAATTTTAACTGTTATTTGTTACTTTAGCAACAAGCAACAAAACGCAATAAAAGTTTTGTACTAAAAATCATAATTAAGAAAATTAAATTTGAGGTTAGGAT
>MINK01020959.1:0-11403 GCA_001735545.1 Phormia regina
ATATATATATATATATATATATATATTGTATTTGTATGGGTAGTTGTAGTGTAATGTAATTACTTTAAACATTAATGCAACCCAAGCAAGGACAACAACGTCTGTTAACGCTTTAGGTTGAGTAGAGTGTTGATTATATGTGGAATGCTTGTTAATGTGTATAATGAAAGAGAGGAAATTTCACTTTAAGAAAAAAAACAACTACATACCTACATATACCTACATATGTATGTACATAATTACGAGTATGTATAACATTCAACAGCAGATTGTGTAGAAGAGTTAAATGTGAGGTTAAGATTAATTGCTTCATTTTACACATTTTAAGAAATTTCATCTCATTTTTGTCTATTTTCAAAAGAACAGTTTAGGGGCTGTAAAGGAGTCACTGTTAAGAAGAAATGATGCTGTAATTTACGAAAATGTTTTGCATTTAACATTCAAATTAAAGTTTCACTTGAAACGAAAGAGAAAGTGTGAATGATGTAAATTCATAGATTTCTATATGTAAATTTATGTCTGAATGTCTGCAATTCAAAAGTGTTGATGTTTTCAAAATAGATACATCATCAATATGTCACTGTCAAGATGTAAAATTTAAATAAAGTTTATTTTTTGTTTAAATGGTTTAAATTATTTGTTGAATTCTATATACATATTAAATGGTAGTATATATATAATCAACGATAAACTAAATAAATACATACAAACGGTTAAATCTCCTTAAACTTAGGTAATTTTTAAGAATATAAAATATTTTGTATTTTATTTAACCACAATTAAATGTGTTACAAAAAATCATGGGTCCATTAGGGGATTGCACGCATTATTATATCAGAGTTTTAAAAGATTTTATTGATAATAAAACAAATTATGATTAGATTTCTTTAAGATCACTTTAGAAGAAATAAATAAGAATTTTTGTTTAAAAAATAGTTAAACCTTTTTATTTTTTTATTTTATTTCATTTTTTTTTTTTGAAAATTTTAATATTTTATGTTCCATAATTTAATCTATTGCTTTCCATATCTTCTCTTCTTATATACCTACACATACACATACATTTTTATATACACTAATATGTGTTTTATACAAAAATAAAAGGAAAATTGTAAAAAATAGATACGATTACGCCGTCTTTAAGGATAATAAAAAAATATTACTATGCGCTCACAAACTGAGAAGAAAAATTCAGTTGTATAGAAAAAAAATGAAAACTTGAAAATTTGCAAAAGCATTGTAAATGTGGTGCGAAGAGCAAGTTTGATTTATATTAACATTAAACGAAAAAAAAATAGATGGAGAATAAAAAGGATACAATAAAAGAAATACCAAAACGAAAATATACATAACCAACACATCACTAAACAAGAATTTCTTTATTTTACGACTTTTTTTACTTAGAAATATGCAAAATAACCATTTCATTACAAAACGTACGTACGAACTGGTAGCAAATAGAAAAAAAGATATACACACATACATATGTATGTAGGAATAATTTACAGTTTGCAGCTTTTAAGGATATTTGTTCTTTAAACATTTATTATTTATAAAATATACGATAATGAATTTCAAGGAAATAAAAAATATTTAAATTTTTCTACTATGAATAATAGTTATATTTAAATAATTTTCAAAAAACTAATCTTATAAAAATGTCAAATTGTTTAAGATAGTTGAAAACAAAATTAAAATTAAATTTATAAAAAATTTATACACTTCACTTCGAAAAAAAATTATATTTCTTTTTTTTTTTTTTTTTTTTTTTTTTTTTTTTTTTTTTTTTTTTTGTTTTTTGATGGCACATTAAAAAAATCCTTTTGTATAGATATGAAGAGACTAGAATGCATGTAGAATCAGTTCGCGTTAATTATTTCAAGTGGGGGACGCGAAAGTTATGGCGGTTGTTGTTATTGTGTAAGGGTCTTCCAAAGTTGAAATTTCTGAGGTGAATATATTTACTGTTTGTAAAGTGTAACGAAGTAAAAGTTAATTAAAGTGAATTCTACAAAGTGTAGATTAATGTCCACTTCTTTAGCATCTTAATTATATTCAAATAAGTTAAAAGCCAGAACTTCGAATTATAAAAATCCTGTGTTCAAAAAATCTGCGTTAAATAATTAGCTCTTGAAACACACTTTTTTTTTTTTTTGAGGATATTTCCATTGCAGTAAATTGTTTTACTTTTTCTAGTTTTTTAGAAGATTATTAAGTAATACTATATACATACATATGTGTGTTTCAACACATTTTATAGAAACTTTGTACTTTTCATATAGAAAAAGATTTTTTATTCTAAAGTTAAATGAATTAAGTTGTTTTTTATATATTTTTGTATCAATTTTAAACCAAATTTCAATTTCTAAAAATGTTAATCGAAAAAATAACATAATTTTTAATCACATTGAGGGAAAAACTTCAGAAATAATAACTAGGAATCATAAAGAACTAGATTCTTCTGAAGCAATCCCTTATATCTACATAATATTAAGTTAAATTTTGAAGTACGAAATTCTAGTCCTAAAATTTTCAAGAAAAGATTATTATGTTCTTAATTTAGGATATTAAATAAGATTTGAAATTTTTTGAAATACATAACTAACATATAAACAAATAAGTTTTTTATTGATCAGACATTGTTCAAATACCAAAGAAAAAATCCTTGGCGCCAATGCTGTCAAAAATCAACTGTAAATAATAAATTGTTAATTATGATCATACTCACACACACAAACACACCACCCCACCCTCCGCTACAAACAACAGAATAACGCTAAGCACTTAACGGTACAATTTAAGCCAAAACAGAACAAACAAAAGATACAAACAGTTAACAATTTTAACAGGCACATTTCAAATGAGATTATCACAAAATTTTAGGTTGCCACAGTTTGTATTTTTTTTTACTTTTTGTTCGGAGAAACTTTGTTACGGTAAATGAAGTTATAATAGAGCTTTAATATAAACATTTATAAATGTATTAGAAGGAAAGAGAGCGAGAGTTAAAGTGTAAATGTATATTTTTACACAGCATATGTCACAATTTGACAGGTAGAGGTAGCACACAAATATGTAGTAGTTTAAAACATTTAGAGAAATTAATAAAAAGGCTACAACAATTGCTTGTTACGTATCCATAATATTCAAAATTATTAATGACTCTATTTCGGAAATGTTTAACATTAACATTTTACCAAAAGTAAATACATGCATTACTGTTGTATTACTTGTCATTTTCAGTGGCTATAGAATGAGAAACCGTTTGTTTTAACAGTCGATGTGCACTCATTACATTTTAATTGTTTTTCAAAAAAACAAAATGGTTAGTGGCTCTTGAATTATGCTTATTAAGACACATACACATAGTAGCCTAAACGTTAAACATAGTTTGGTTAGTTGGTGTTAGCTAGATATCATGTGGTGTTGTTCTCAAAAAAGCAAACGCATAATAAACTATTACCAGGTCATGTTGAAGCGTTTTCCAAATTTTACTATGGTTAATTGTTGTTTAGTTTGGTGTATAACATGCCAAACAAAACGCCTGTCACGCCTTCTAAACCAACCGAGAAAAAAACATCTGAATTACAATTTTGTTTTCGGTTTTTTGAAATTTGATTGTTGTCATGAGTTGGGGAGATAAGTAAAAAATTATGTACTTTTTTTATAATAATTCCATTATTAAAATAAAGCTGTTGTATTGTTTTTCCATAATTTAGTTGTTTAATTGTTTTTCTACAATAAACATTAAATATATTGTTTAGTCATAAAAAGGTAACTTAACTGCTTTGTATGTATGAGTAATTAAAGCATTTGGTAAAGATTTGACTTTCTGATAAATTAAACTCCTCTAGAGTTCACTATGTTTATATTTGGGTTACATTATAATAATAAACTCATAAATAATTTGTGTAAATGATACAACCGGTTCATAACTAAAGTATCATTAACTAATTTCATAATTATTTATATAAAATATTAAAAATTTTCTGTTATTAAATAAATCTATGTAGTCATTCATTTACCATCACTCATTGTCTTATGATAATAATATGTTTATTTATCTAAAAGAAAAACTTTTCATTTCCCTACTCTCTCCTAAATTATGGACAAGTGACAATAATTTTGCCAGGTAGGTAAGCTTTCGATTTGGAATACATATTTTACTTTATCTTGAATTTGTTTATTTCGAGAATTATTTATATAATTTTTTTTTTATAACACTTTCCAATATACTATATCTCTGTGTGAGTGTAATAAATACATGTTTGTATAGTACAAACGTATGTATGTATGAGAATATAGACATTCGTATCATTTTATACTCTCACTTATTCATGGCATCATACCACTTGCACCTTTTCTGTAAATGTTTTTTTTTTTATTTATTGGCAAAGTATGTGTTGACATTGGCTTGTATTTGTCGTAAGTAACGGCATCGGCCATGGCGTCCATGTTGGTCTGATCTTTCGTTAAGAATGCTTATATTGTGCTATACAGTGGAACTAAATAGTCGGTAAATCAAAACATATTTCTTAAAAAAGTTTTATCGCATTATTTCTGTAAATAATAAGTATATAAGCGAATAGAGTTATTCCAATAAAACATTTTGACATTTATTTGTAAGTGCATATTTTTGTACATTTCATCCTTTACAGCATATAGTGAATTCAAAGCATATTTAACCCCATTATAGCTTATTTTGGCATGTTTTTAAAACTTTAACTTGTGCTGAAGAGAAAAAATAGAAAATCAAGTATTTATTAGATTCATTGAAAAGTGATCGTTGTTAGATTCATTTTTCTAATACAATTCAGTGGCTATACTTCAATTATAAGTTTTGGTGTTTTTTGTTCAATTTCCATTTTACGAAAACCTAGTATCACTATTTTTATGAGCACATGTGACATGATGACAAATGTAAATAAGTTAACAGAACAATTAAAAGCCGGTCCTTACATTAAGTTATTTTAAAAACTTTAAAAAGTAAAAGTTGTTTTTTGCTAGAAATTGTAATATTAAATTATTACTACTATTTATAGGATCGATATTTTCCTATGATTCTTGTGAAATATTATTTACAATTTAAGAAATCCTGCGACTATAATTAGTACCCAATTATACCAAATCAAACAAACGTACCCTGTATAATTGATTAATTTTTTCAGGTCCAAACTTCCAGTTTTTTAATTCCACTGTATGAACTATGAAGGAATATAAATAAATATACATACATATGTATGTATATAGCACATACTAGACGACAACAACAAAAAATATTATACAAGAGTACCAGTGCATGTTTGTGAAAGTATGAGTGTATGTATATGAATTGTTCTAGTTGTTTTTGGTGCTTGTGAAAATTTGCCACTTCAACAACTCCTTGTGAAATTGCCATAAGCACTCTTCTGAACAAACGAGCTTTTAAAAGCATTTTCATTTATATTTTTTCCGTATCATCTCAATGTATTTGTTTTTATTTTACAGTCTGTTCTTTTTCATATCTATTCGTTTCATTTTTCAAGCCAAAAAATAAAAAAAAAAATATAAATGTGTATGTATAGAATTGTATATACAATAAGAAAATTATATAGCGCAATGTATAAACACATATCTATATACTACATAGTAAGTATGTATGTATATATGTATATTATATAAAGTCTGGTAAAATATTTCTCAGCAACTTGGGAAGTTGTGAAATGATGCTGTTTGGAATTTTAAGTAGCTTCTAACAAACCATCGAATTTTATAAAATAAAAATAAAACAACAACAAAAAGGGCTACAAGGATATAAAACAAAAACATTAAAACTTGTTTGTTAGTATGAGTGTATTTGGGTTTATTTCTATATCAGCAAATTTAACAATTTCTTAGGGATTTTTCTTTTTCCTAACAGCCACAAATAAAATATGAAATAAATTGTACAAGGAACAAAGTAGGACTTTAAGGATGTATACAAATAATTGAAGAAAAATCGATAATTTTCAGACGCTTTTTTTATTTTATTATTTGTTTATAATTTTTTATTTAAAATAAATTTACGACCCTTTTAATATAATTTCCTTATAAAGAGTTAATTTTTTTTTTCTAAAAAAAACATGATTATTTCGAACATTTACAAAATTAAATGGACAACATTCGAATTGTTTTAATTTGTGTTTTAGTATATTGTTTTATTATAATTTTAAATAAAATTTTAACCTTTGATTATATTAAACAATTTTAAATACTATAATTACTAAATGGTTAAGTAAGTGATACTTCATAAACATACAAACTTTTAAAATAAATTATCTCCTTCTATGCTCTTCATTAATGTTTTTAACAAAAATTTTAATATTAACAAAACCTACTGTAACTGTCAGTATCTTTATATATACATACATACATATTTATGTATAGACTGTTTGTTTGTATTGCGTTTATAAATTTGTTGTCATTAAAAACTTTTGACTTTGATCCCCATAATAATGATGATGCTTTAATGTGCTTCGTTATGGTGACATAAGGTAAATGTAACAAAAATAACAACAAACACAAAATATTTAAACAAATACATATAATAAACTAAATCTAAACTCATGATATACATACATATATACATAAACTTCTTCTCGCCCTTTCTCTACTCCAACAACTGACGCCAGTCACAAATTTGATTATAATCCATAATACAGTGACTATTGGAATCATTATCAGAAGTAGAAGAAGATTTTTCATAACAATCAATGTTCTAAATATTAAACTGTTGGTAGCATCAGTCGTATAAGAAACAACCTTATGGATTCTATTCCAAAAAAAAAAAAAACAAAACACAAACGCGATGATGATGCGACGTGTACTAGAAGTTTTTTATCATCAAAAATCATAATCTTATTTGTTGCGGTTTATGGATTAAATGTTTGATACAGGAAGGAAGAAGGAAGGAGAGTAATATAAAATACTATTTTTAGAGTTTATGTTTTCTTATGTGGTGTGTTATTTTACGAGTATAATAATCTAATAGTTTATCACAAAAATATCATATGTTTTGACTGCGTGTCAAAGGCGTGAAGTTGAAATATATATTACAAAATAATAGGGGTATTCATCATAATTTTGATGTTATAATATAATAATATTATTAACATCAAAACTACTTGAATAATATTATGATTATAGTAATCAAACATTAGTTTACAAATTATTTATGTAGTAAAATATATTTGTTACAATGATTTTTACCTTATTATAGAATTCATTAGATGATCAAAATATATATATTTCTAATACATATTTCGTTTACGTTTACGTTTACAAGTTTAAGTGATTGTCCCTAATATAATTAAGTTAAATGTTTGATATAAGTATTTCATTTAAAGGATTTGTTAAATTTCCCTTTTTATGACCACAACAAAAGTTTAATGGGCAATTTGTGTGTGATATATTTTATTTAACGGAAAAAGGATTTAATTTAGATTAGACTTTTATGTTTTACTAAATAAGTTTAAAAAAAATAAGATTAAAAAAATAAATATTAAAAACAAAAACATACAAATATGAATTATACACACTCACAAATGTATATTTATAAAATAATTAAAAACATCCCTTATGTACAGAATCATAAATACAAGTGATCATTTAATGATTTGACATATTTGTGACTATCTTGTCAATGACAACAATGTAACAATATGGTCATATGTGTGTATAGTTAATCTACTTTGAATATGTTTCATATTTAGTGTGTTATACAAATCTGAAGGATTCTGTGACAAATCGATCAATGTCATTAAATCAACCGCCCTGATTTCTTTAACTAACAAAGAAAATTGACCCAAACAAATATTTATTCCATTTGATTTATTTTGCATATTCTGACATGGTGGTCTAGTTTAACTAAAATCCTAACAGATGACGATTTTCTAAAAACAAAACTATATATAAATATATATATGAATAATTGTATAATTAAAGGAAATATTCTTAAATGCATGTAATAAAATATTGTTTAAAACTAACACCAGTTAATGTAATTACAATTAATCATTAGCACTAATTACTTTTGCATTGCTACTTAAAAAGACGGTAGCGGTGAAAAACTCTCCACCTCCACCATAATACAAGTCCTTACACAAAGGTATGCGTGTTTTATTAAAGAAAAAAAAAAAGGCAAAACAAAATACGTACAAAACTTAATAGTTAATTTATAGAAGACTTAGTTGGTGTATTTTAACCTCTTGGGTAAAATTAAAATATCCTCTTTCATCATCAACTTTCAGCGTCATGGAATTGAATGTTTGAATGTTTGAAAAAATGCAAGCTATGGGAGTAATTATGTTGATTGTAAACAAATTGCTCACGTTCCAATAAAAATAGTCAAAGAAACATTCATAAAATAAAAAAATACAAAAGACGAATTTGTTTAATTTGTTCCCCAAATGAACTCGATTAAGCGACGACAGAAGGTCTGATAGAACAAAAAAAAATAAATAAATAAAATAAAAACACGAATAACAAATACCACATTAACTTATTTATTTAACTTGTATTTAGTTTATGCGACAAGAAACTTATTCTTTTTTCATCAAATTAGTAATTTTAACGAAAGAATAGTCGATATCATCGAGCAGCAACTAGATCTAATTACGTTAATGGTAAATGGTTAATTTTGGGTTGCCAAATGGAGCCTAAATTAAATGAAAAGCTTAAACTGTTTCATTTAAACAATATTTTTATATGAGCAAATACTAGAATTACATTTCAATCAGAAATATGTTTTAAAAATAAATTTTTCGAATGTAATAGTCCGATAATATTCCACCTATAATACCGTAAAGATTTAGATATAGACACTATAATTTAATAATTTCTGTTTTTCTGCTTTCTTATCTTCATACACAATTGTATAACCAAAAGTCAGAAATATATTTAGATAGTTCCGAATTATATAATAATTGTCTTAAAAATGAAAGAATACTATAACGGTATATAAAAGTTAGGATATTGTAAACTATAAATTTTAAAATATATTTTATACGAACAAAAGTCTAATGAAAAACATGGCAACACTTTCCATTCCATTAGTTTTAGTTATTTGGTTCAAACATCCATTCAAAAAAGAAAAAAAGAAAAAACGAACGGTACTTAAAGGCAATTAAACATTTGAAAAATAAAAAAGGTAAAAACAAAAACTTAAAAAACGTCTGTATCTAGAAATTGACAACAAAAATGTGCGTGATGCCACAACATAAGGTGAAATTACGAAAATACTAATTTAATGATGAATCGAGTTAAAAGCAAATAAAACAAAAAAACTCAAATGAAAAGGTATTAAATATCCAATGTCATATGGCAAAGAAAATATTAAAAACAGAAGAAGAAAAACATAATTAAAATTAAATGAATGAATGAATTACTTAAGAGCTCCTTTCTAAATACATCATCATATTAATTGTGTGTGGTAATTTTAATATTAACTTAAAATTTAACTTTGCACATACACACACACACACACATCCTCATATAAAATATTATATGAATCATTTAATTATTCGTATATTTTCTACTGAATGTGTAAATAATACTTGTTTCCTTATTTAGTGCGATAACATTCAAAACGTATTGAATTTTTAATATTTTTGAAGGAAAAAATATTATTAAGCTGACTTAAGGTGTTGACGCCTCAAATTTCCTTCTGAATAAGCCGTGAAACTAAAACGACCTCACACATTGTTAAATTGTATGTATATTTATTAAATACAATTTTGCATACAAACCACACAATCATACAATGCAATGTGTGTATATGTTTAATATACAACAAAAACTATTACCTCGTAATATCGTTCAGAGGCACAACCATGACTAAAAATATTTTTAAAAAAGATCAAGTCAAGGCGGGGAAAGAATATCCTTTTTATGTTTCATATGTTGCCTCAGACCACCAATAGTGTAAATCCTTTGAAATCTGATACTTAAAATGTAATTTATAACACTTTTACACATATTTTAAGACACTTTTTTGTCGTTATTTTTTATTATTATTATTTTTTTTTAATATTTATATGTGTTTTTAGGTAACTCCCTCTAAATTAAACATATATATGTATATACATATACACACACATATATATATTTTTGGAAAACTTCCTTTGATGCATTTTTCGATTAACCGCCATTCGGTTATCCAATTAATTTTGGTCGATTAATTGAAAACAGTCTATTTTCAAATAACGAATAAACCTAATAATTAGTGTCGAACAATCGATTAACCGTAATATAGTTAGAATTTAATATTTTTTTCATTTTAAATTCAAAGATTTTATTTAACAAAATACGTCATTAAAAGATTAAAATTTTATAAATTATTGAACTTGTGAACTTTGGATCCTGCAAGGACAATAGGGCTATTAAGATGACAATATATTTTTAACAAGATATAATTCTTACGCAGAAAATAAGAAAAGTTTTATTAAAAATACTGATTTATTAAATGTCATTTATAGCATTATGCCCAAAGTCCAATTTTCTGAAACAGATGGGTGATAGATCTATTAAGATAGACCCTATATTATCTAGTTTAAGGCTCTAAGAAACTATTCCAATAGATTAAATTTGAAAACAAGTATTATTTATATGTCCAATATGTATTACTAAAACAATTCAGTTAATCGAATAATTTAACATTAACCGGTTATTAACCGATAAACTTAAAACCTCGAATAATTATTTGTTAAATAAACCGAATAATCGGAATGCCCGATTAATTGGATACTCTAGTATTTATAGAGCCCACTGTAACAATTAACTTGCTTCTTTTACCTCAACTGCATAAACTTTACCAAACAAGGAATTATTTAGGAAATTTCAACATTTCTTAATATATCCTCCAACATCGTCAATATAATAATTTTGACCAGAAAGCTGCAAAATATCTGTCAGTACTTAAGTTTCTTCTTCAGGTTACAACATGACAATTTTTGTATGAAATTTATTTTTAATGTCCGTGCCCTAATCTTATCTTCTAAACATTTAGCAGCATTCCAGTTTTGGACTTTATACTCCGCATTAGTATTAACTTTTCTCACCAAATACCCTGAGTATTGCGCTAACAGGAGTGTCTTTTTAACAGATGTATTTGGAATTCTTTTCATAATACTTCTCCCCGAATCACGTTTCCTATCAATGGGTGAATTCTTCTGATACTATTTAATATTATTGGGAACAGTTTAACAGCTGATATTTAATTCTTTGGCCGATATCTTTGTCGTCACTAATTTTGAGCAAACTCACAACAAATCAACATAGTTGTCATTAAAAATACTAAATTATATATTTTTGAAAAATAACTAGATCAAACAAACTATATATATATATATATATATATATATATATATATATATATATATATATATA
>MINK01020960.1:244-20177 GCA_001735545.1 Phormia regina
GACCGGCCAATAGTTTTGTATGTAGCTAACAAGGTTTCTTTGTCCATACCCCAAGTACTTCCGGCTAGCGCTTTGAGGACCTTGTTTCTAATTCGCAATTTGTGCGAGATTTGCAGTAGCATGAGCTCAGGAGGTAAAGACGCTGTTAAAGATGACCCCCAGAATTTTTGGGTGGCTCACTGTCGGTATTTGAATTTAAACTCCATCGACAAAGACGCCAAGCTCTAGTTTTACCTCCTTGCTCCAGGTGGTGAAGAGTGTTGCTCAAGACTTCGTTGGTGATAACTACAAGTTACGCGTAGTGAAGAAATTATGGATTTAGTTGAGATAACCATTCACCGTATCGAATGAGTCATGGCCCGTGGCCATCATTGTGCAGTCGTCCGCATATGTAATCACCTATACTACTTGAGGAGGTGTAGGTAGTTTAGAGACAAGACTCCGCCTTGTGGCACTCCCTGCTTAACTCTACGGGGTTTCGATCTCCTGTCTCTAAACTCCATGAACGACTGACGAGCACTCAGATAGTTCACAATCCATCTCTTCATGTTGTTGGTCATTGTGGACTGCAGGATGTCCTGGAAGAGTAAAGCATGGCTAACAGTGTCAAATGCCTTTGACAACTCAAGCGCTATTAGAATCGTTCTTTCACAAGGCCTCTGCTAGACAACATCTTTAACATTATAGTCATGACTTTCTATTCATTTCCATTAATTTTAAAAAAGTAAACATCTGCTTTTGACAAGCCTGTATTAAATTCATTTGAAATGATCCAAACTTACGCTAATTCTGAATCGCAAGTTCAGAATTTAATTAACTTCCTTGGATGTTCTTTTTTGCAGAGATGTAAAGATTTTTTTGGTTCTGATTAATAATTAAATTGATTTTTTTCGAAAATGTTTGTTTTTTTCTGTAAATTTGTAGCGTATTCGAATAAAAAGAAATAATTTTGTAGCAAAGTGTTATGTATGGGCGTATTTGTAGGTACATATATATAGTAAATAACTTTTTGTAAACTTTTTAAAATAAAAGGTTAAAAGTTCATTGTATATATTTTTAAAAACGGATGGATTAAGGGATGTTAAATAAAATAAATATTGTCTGCATAATTCTTATATTAATTACTGATAGAGTGATAAGTTGTGATATTTTTATTTTTAAAAAGTTATGCTAATTAAAATCCCAATATATGAGTTTTTAAAAACAGAGATATGCTAATGAGAGGTTTTGAGAAAAAGGTTACTTTACTGTTACTTTAAGAGGGTCACAGGGTCATAATCAAACGGCAATTATTTTTGTATTTCAAAACAAGAATTTGAGGAAAATATTTGTATTCCATAGAGCAAAGTAATAGAAAAATGGTATTTTTCTAAAAAATGAATTGTCACTTAAAAATCCTATGAATCAGTAAAACAGCATATTTTATATATTTTGAAAAATTATCTAAATTTAAAAAAATCAACATAATTTTTCACATGAAAATTCTTCCGAAAAAAATAAATTCTTTAAATTATTCTTGTAAATTGTTTTCCCAAATTTGTACTTTATATAAGCGCCTCAATTTAGGCTTTAAAATGTTTGCTTAAAATCACTTAAATCGTCTACTAACAAATATTTATTACAACAATAATAATTTGTTGTACAAACACACTGGCACACACACTAAAACAGAAAAACACTTACCTGTGTTGCTGATGAAGTTTCAATGTATTTTGCACCAATTGTTGTTGCTAAATCCCAAGCATCCGCATATGAAATTGGTTGTTCGCCATTAGACTAGTCAAGCGTAAAAAGGAAACAAAAATCCAACAACAGCAACAAAAAATGTGAGAGTATAAACACATCATTGAGCCAACACCCGTCAAGTCAAAGGTACACAAAACACCAACATATGAAAATATAAAGGAAAAGGGGGAAAGAGAAAAATCCAAATAAATAAATATTTCAGTTTAACCATAAAAAAAGACTTGAACAAAATATTTTTTGTTCCCTTTAGCAAGAAAATAATAATAAAAAAATACGGGAAAAAGATAAAATTGATGGTGTGAAGAGAAAACATTCATGACAGTTTATGTTTCATCATTCTTAACACACAATACCCTGACATAAATAACATATGTAGAGGTAAGACATTGTCATGAATGTTCTTCCTTTCATAAATGTAATGTAAGGGAAAAGAACTTTTTTTATTTGTATTTTCACTTACCTGCAATTTATTCAGTACATTCGGATTTGTGCGCAAATCAGCTTGTGTACCAACCAAAATCAATGATGCTCTTGTCTTGGAGAATTTCGGCGCCCATTTAGTTTTGATGGCATGGAATGTTTCTGGTTTTGCCACCGAAAAACATAACAGGAATACATCACTATCTGGATAGCAAAGCTCACGTAATGGATCCAATGTATCCTGACCGGCTGTATCACAGAGTGTTAAATGTACTGGACTATCGTTGACCATAACATCAGCTGCAACAATAATAAACGGATATAAGGAAGTGTTTTTTTTCTTTCATATTTAAATAAATGTTTTGTTATTTGTTTTATTTGTATGTAGGCGGGCACAAAATGTTTCATATAAATTTCTTTTGTGTTAAATAAACAATCCTTAATCAAAGGATATATTTTTAAAAAATATTTGTTTGAAAAGGAAATTAAACACAAAAAATGATATTTATGTGTATATTTTTTATAGCTATAAATAAATGTATTTATTTAAAAGTATTTACTTTTTATAATGGATTTATTATATAAAATGTTTATAAATAAATTATTAACATTTGAATGAAATCATAATATTTTAAAAATATTTATGCATTTAAAATAAGCTCAAGGCTTTAACTAAATATTATTAGAAATATTTTAAATAAATATTTTAAGAATTTAGTTTGTAAGACATTTTTCAAAAAAATTTTCGTTTGATAGAAAATTAAAAAAATAAAAATAATAAACAAAAAAATTAAAATAAAATGATATTAATTTTTATGTTTTTTGTCTATAATTTGCTCCATATACTATATGAAAAATTATATTACCTAAAAATTCGAAAACATATCTCCAATGAGTTAAAATACTGACGTGTTGGTAAAGTTTAATTTTACTTTCTACACAAAATCAAACCTAACGAAAAAATTATTCACGATATATTTTTATAGGGTATATATAAGTTTGTTATTCTATTTGTTAGTTCTACAATTCTCGTCGGAGAGCAAAAAAAAAAAAATATTTTCTGGATGTTTGTAAGAAATCATAACGATATGACCATGTCAGTCAATCCGTGTGTTTGTTGAAATGGCGTTTAGGAAGCCCACAAATAACTAACATATGTAATCAACATATCAAATAAACGGAAACTCTTTCGAGAATTTTTCTATAGAAATTTAGCAAGATCCGTATAAAAATGGTGGATATATGCTTAAATACCGTTTTTTAAACCCAGTTTTCGATTTTGTTAAGCCCTTGATTATGTAAGCAATTTTGTTTATGAAAAATAAAAGTTGGGAAATTTTTTCGGAAAAATTGAAAATAATCGTTTCAATAAAAACTGAAATGTTGGGCAAAACACATTTTTGTTTAAGCTAAAAATTAAAAAAATAATAATACTAATAATATAAATACACATACACAAAATGTATATTAAGTACTATAATGTACAAGTATAAATGTGAATTTATTAAAGCATACCTTTAGGCGAACATTTTAATTGTCAGTAAAAATATTGTAATAACCCAGCAAAAATAAACAGAAGAAAGTACATTTTCACTACTTCCAAAGTATCATTAGATATATATTTTCGAGATTTTAAAAAGTAATAAAAACAATATCCAAAGATGTAGTTAAAAATGTATTCAAAAGATCTTTTTCAAATATTTGCTTAATTTTATTTTAATTTTATTCAAAAAATTTATTTGTTTATAAATTAAAATAAATTTAATAATCCAAAGAATCAGTTTTTCATAACATCGTGGACATGACTTCCTATTCATTGAATAGGTATCAAAAAAGAGAACATCTTCCTATGACAAGCATATGTTAAATTCATTAGAAATGATCCGAATTTGCACTACTTCTGGATCACAAGTTCAGGATCTTAATGACTTCTGTGGATGTTCTTTTTTTGCTGGGAATATTATTGTAACTTCTGAACCGTTGGAGGTATTCAAATAAAATTTTTTATAGTTAAAGCTGAGGTTTGTTGAAGGAATACAGATCTCTAGCTGGTAATAGAGATAGAGGGTAGGCAGACCTCAAAATTTGTTTACCTCGGGTATGTAATTTTTAATTTGTGAAGAATTTATTTAGGACTTGAATGTAGAAGAAAATAACATATGGGAAACCCCATAGAATAACATATAGAGACGAAATTCTCGATTAACAATTAAACAACATTTTTATTTTGTATACAAAAATGTGTTTTTATTTTCTTTTGTCAGCAACAATATATATTTGATTACATGTGTTTTGTTGTTGCATGAGTTAGGTTTTTGACAATCGACTTAGGTTTTGTTACTCTTTGGGGAACCCTTTTATATCTCTTATATATGCTTACATGTATTGGTTAATTCTTTTGATTTAAGAGTTAATTTCACCGTAATTTTTAAAATTTTGAAAAAGTTTTAATTTTTTTAATTTAAAAATATCAAATACGATATAAAAAGCACACGAAAAAAATTTTAGCCACGGCTGGGTAACAATTTTTAGAAAAAAAACTGAAGTTTTGGAACAAGTTTTCCTGGGAGTGGGATTTTGGGTATTATGTTATAAAAATTTAAGAATTTTGTTAATTTCCTGACTTTAAAACAAGTTTATGTATATTATGACATAATTTTATTGGTTTACCTCTAAATGTTTAACTTTTATTTAGCTACAAATATAGGCGCGGATCCTACTCAAACTTTTGGGGGAGGGAAATATAATGATTTTCTTAACTATTTTCTTAAAATGTATGATTTAGTACAGAATTTTCATTAAGCGTTTTTATTTTGGGGAGGAAAATTTCCTTTTTTCCCTCTTCGTGGATCAGCGGCTGTACAAATATCAAAATTATTTTTCAAAAATATTATTAAAATCCAAATGGTCAAGAGAACTTTCATAAAGATTTGAACAACTATCAGTTTCAAATATAGTTAACATTTATATAATTATGACTCACTGTGAAGTATTTGATTCAAACAATAGGTTCACTTTTGAAAAGTATACAAATTTACTCAAAAACAAAATCAATATATTTTTAACTATATCTTCTATAATTTCTTTTCTAAAATATAAAGTTATTCTTAACGTTAGACGAAATGCATATGTATTACATAAGTCTATTATAAAAAAAGCCCCTTAATATCCTTGATTAACCATTTTATTCATTTTGGTAGCGAATAAAAGTTCTATATCAAGTGAACCTATTATATTGTCCGTGACTGTATATTCCTGTTCACATGCAGCTCATTATATTTCTTAAGAAATTTTAATCAGATGTAAAAAAATGCCTTTATTATTTATTCTAGGAATATAAATTCTACCAAAAAGTTTTTAATTTTCTCTTTAATGTATGAAATTTTCAGTGGAATTTTTAAAATAAAAATTGTTATTTCATTTTAGTTGACATTCCAACTAAGTTATTGATCTTTACATTTTTTAAATATTTCACTTTAAAAAATGTCTATGAAATTTTAATTTTACTTCTTTAAATACTTAAAAAAGTTTTTTCTTTTCCTTTTCTTTTCAAGGAAATGTTTTTTTCATTCCATCAATCAATAATGTTATTAACAGATTTTTGCATGTATTTATGTTGAAACAAGAATTTATATTTGTAGGTGTTTTATGGATGAGTTTGTAAAAAGACGTATTAAAGAATGAAAATCATCTTATAGAGTTTTGTTTTATTTTTATAGATATCATAGTTTGGAGAAAAAGTTAATTCGGAAAACTTAATAAAATAAACTTAATAAAAAAAATACTAATATAATAATAATATTCTGGTATGTTTAAAGCATAAATAATCGCATAGACAAAGAAATCTCGTAAATTAAAGCCTTTCATTTAACTTTAAATTAATATCTTTGAGTCTTGTGTATGTAATTGTTCAATGGAAATTACCTTTCTTACCTAACCAATATTTAATATTCTATATAAAAACACAATAAATATGTCGGTATTCGTATTGAAAAATTTATATATTAAAATGATTTCTAAGAATATTTTGATTGATGATTATTATTAAAATAATATTTTTCTTAAAAGCTTTGAGCTAAAGAAAAGAAAAAAATATATATGAAATAAATCGTTTCTTGGCAACAGTTTTATATATATTTAAACCAAAAATATCATGTCAATCAGTAGCAACAACAATACTAACAATATAATAATCAAAATAGGGGTTTAATAAATACAGAAGAATAGAGATTTTTCTTCAATATCTAAAAATAGTATCGTATGAAACATATACACATACGATGATATAAATGAACTTGTATAGAATGAGGATGTATGCAAAAAAAAAAGACACACACACATAAGGTATAAAAATATAATCAGTCAAAAACGATTAAATGAGACCCTAACCATTGTTAGGATATCATTTGTGAAACAAAATTTGGAGAGGGGTCTTATATGGAATCTTTGGGTAATTGTATATATAGTCAATTGTCAATGATGTTTCAACTACTATTCTGAAACGACATTTGTATGAGTCCCTGATGAAATAATCAAACGATCATAAGCAGTTCTTACTTTCTTACTAGATCCACATGCATGTGAAAAATTTCATTCATCCATCTTTAAAATTTTATAAAAAACTTAACATGGTCGGTCAGGCGGGCGGGCGGACGGACGGACAGACCTCGATAAATGAACTTAGTCGAAAGGTGCACTTTAAGTCGGTGGTCCAATGATTTTTTTTTTTATTCGTTACAGATATTAACATAAACCAACTATGACAGAGTAGGTTATAAAAAATAGAAACAGTAGGAAATGGTTTAAAGGTATATTTCATATTGTTTTTTATATTTAGAATTTTCATATTTTATTTTATGCCATAAGTAATTCTGTCAAAGTATACAGGAATTATACCTTAATAATATTATTGAAATCTACAGTGAAGGAGATTGCAGTTTTATTAAAAAAAACTATTTAAGTATTATTATTTATTTAGTGCAAATTAATTTACAATAAATACAAATAATGACAGGTCTGGCATTATTGGTCTTCGCCTCGAGACTATTTAAGTAATTTTTTACCCTTAATTAGTAACTGCATTTTTTTCCTTCAGACATTCCATTTCAATAGACAGACTGAGGGTTGGAGTACCCAAATTTATATACAAACAAAAATGGTTGTTTGTTTAACCTTTGATTACAACCTTGATAATTTATGGTCATGAATCGACAACATAGTATTATAAAATTTAAAATTGTGTCATAGTTAGAGTTAAATTATAAATTTTAAAATAATTTATTCTGTAACAAAATTGGATTAAAATAAATAATTGGATTAAAATAAAAGGAAAGCTGAAAATAATTAACACAAATTTTAGAGCTATCATAAAATTCCTAAACAAATTTAAAATACTATGTATATCCATTAGAATGTTTGGTAGCTCATTAAGTAAAAAATAGTTTAAATTAATCTTCAGTTCCCTATTGTATTTCAAGGGTTATATTACGATTTCGATTACCCACAAATTCATTATTTTATCCAATTGAGAAAAAATATTAAAAAATAAAATTACTCTCAAAAATGTTTGACCATAAACCGTCATTTTAATATATCATGCGAAAAACAGTTCGGGTCTTCCTACATCGATAACCCAAAAATTACCTTACGGAAAATGTTTAGTAATTGGTGTAGTAGTAGCAGTTCCTCAGTACCACTTGATTACGATTTGACACCTAATAAGCACCAAAGTTTCAATTAAGTACCAATTGTGACCTAACAGTCATCAAAGTTCAAATTGAGAACCAGTTCAACCAGTGAAAGAAAAAATATAAAATGATAATAAAAAAAAAAAAACATATAAAAATAAAACAGCTCCCAGTTATCCCAAAAATGTATTAAATTAAAATCCTTTGGGTTAGTTATTTGACCTATCCCAAAACTGGTTATAAAGGTTGAATTTTTCTCTCCAGGGAGAAATCCGGTCCTTGGATTACTTTGGACCAATCCCGTAAAATTTTTTTGTTAGTTCTTTTCCCTCTGGGGTAATTTTCCGGGTCACGCTAAGTTGTATGTATCTAATTTATTTAAGGTTATGATACCCTCACATATAGTTTTTCGTCCGACAGTGGTTGGACATAATATAAATTAAGATTCAGAGTTAAGATTTGAATTACTTATTGTTAGTTCACTTAATTTAGTGAAGNNATATAATACGTTTTAATTATAAATTGCCAACAAATACTTTTGTAGTTTTTAATTATGCACATTATAGTTGTTGATAAATAAAGGACAATGTTTAGTCAATTCGACACCTCTTCGGTTTAAAGTTGATACCAATTCTTCATTTTGAAACAGGTATAAAGACAACTAACAATGAATGCTATTACTCTATACCAGTATCTAATCAATTTCTCTCAGTGTTCTAAATATATTTTATTAATTTTCTAGAAATCATTGAAAGAAAATTTCTTGTAACTTATCACTGAATTTCCCTATTTATTCATGTTATTATGTTATTCACTGTATGTAAATACGTTAATCATATGAACATAATACATCATTGTAATTTACAATTGTTATTAACAATTGTTACTTAAAATTTTATTATTTAATTTATACAGTTTTCTGAGAAATAACAAAAGATTTATTTAAGGCACAAGAAAAAAAATCATTTAATTGTGTTTCTTACAAAGATTTCTAAAGGTAATTTTATATATCTACATACATAAATATATAAAGTATATATATATACCATTGTGTATAGGCGTAAAAGTATGTGTGTATAATGGTAACAATATTATGTATATGTATATCAAATATTGTTTATTCTATTTTGTTTCTAGCCAACTAGTGTATTGTTGCTATACTTATACATTAATAGTAATAAAAAAGGTATTGTTGCATTATTAATTTCATTATAATGATGTTAGTTGAGCTTATAATGATGCTGAAGGTCACAGCACTATTACAAAAAAGTACACAAACACTAACATATGATATATAGAATATTTTGTTAAGTAAAATGTAAAGAGGCCTAACGAAATTTTTGAGAAAATTTCTTAAAAAATAAATAATAATGAAAAAGTAAAATAATAATATTTTTTAAGTATTTTTTATAAAAATTAAAGTACATGTAGACCCATATATTTAAAATTATTTTGAGTAAATTTTTTTTCTACACTTTTAAAATTATTTTAATATTAGTTAGAGTTATTAACATTTTAGCTGAGTATTAATATGTTTGTGTTAGTTTACATGGGCTCTTACATACATGTGTATATTTCAAACGATCATGTAAAATTGTAATTAAATTAAATGTAAATTGTTTATTCAAAAAGTTAAGCTGTGTGTGTGTGTTTGTTTTTTAAAGGTAATCCCTGGCAATATAAAGTGAAAATTTCTCTAATACCTTAACTTGTTTATTTTTAATTTATATTTAAAATGTTAATTTATTTATTAAATTTTTTATTTAAATAATTTAAAATTTTGTTTATATTGTTGGCCTTTTTTTCAATATATAAAAAACTTTTTATTTACAAGGATTTCAAGAGATTTCCTTTCAATTAAATTTAAATTTTCAAAAATCAATTGTTTTCATATTAAATTTAATTACATTTAGGGTTTTTAAACTTTTCCCATCAAACTTAATAAAAAAAAAACACAACATTGATAATTAACCACACAAAAAGTCAATGTAGTAACATCGCATCATACGAAAAAAAAATGAAAAGAAAAACACAACTGACAACTAAAATTTGTAGGAACAACATTTAAAGTTAAAAATATAGAAGAGAGAGAGGGAGGAAGAGGAAGATATAGAGAGAGAAAGACAAAATAAAATAAAAGTTTCAATTAGTTTTATTATTAAAGTGGCAGACATTCAAGTGCATTTAAGTGTTAAAATGTTTTAAGTGGTTAAGCAGCTTAAACAAAACTATAACTGTGTATGTGTTTTAAAGCACACCCACACACATAACAACATATGAAGAAAAATATATATACATACACACAGTTAAGCAAAGGTAAACATACATTTATAAATCTACAATATGGGAAAACATTATTTTTTATTTTTTTGCAGGATATTCTCATCACATACATCTATACAAACAAGTACTCGTATCCATTAAGAATTTACAAGTACTCATACACACACATGTACAAACTGATTAACTCTATTTTATTATGAGTGCTTGAATTTTAAATTTAACTGTGATTTTTGCACTAATTAGAATCAAATAAAATAAACAAGTTTTTGAAGCAGGAGTAAATAAAAGAAGTTAAATAAACTATAGAAAATTATGTTGTTAAGTAGTTGGGATAAAAATAGAAAAACATGCATATGTCAATAAATGTCACATAAAAAGTTCAAAAATAAACTGACAATAACATGTAACACAAATTAAAAATAAATTTTTGATTATTACGATTATTAATTTTAATTGACAGGAAACATAAATTTATATATTTAAGATTTTTCATTAAATTTTATAAAAAAAGTAATTTTTTAATAACGTTGGTATTATTTTTGGTTTTTGTGTTGGTTTCCACTATTTTTGTACTGGGCCTTTATTTAGTTACTTTTGAGGTCATATGTTTTATATTACTTTTGTGTCTGTACAATATTTATGCATTCTCTATATACTCGAAATGACCTAATAGCCTTTACTTACTAACACCCACTTTTATATGTATGTTTGCCTATATAACGTACTATTATAGAGTACCATTGAATTAAAGTGAACTGCAGTTAATATATTAAAGCACATCATAATTCAGTCACTTGCACAAGTGAGAAATTGAAAAGTTATTGCTACAATAAACTGTGCCAGTGGCGTACAGTTTATGTACATATGTAAATTTTAGTTTATTGCAATTTATAAAGTTTCGAACTAAAGTGTTGACATGGATTGTTTTTTATTTGAAATAATGGCCGTGTTAAATTTTAATATTTAAAGGAATGCAGTTTAACGAAATAAGTTGTAAATTTTGATTTTAAAAGGCTGCCAGCAACATTTTTAGGTTATTTTTCATAAGAAATGGGACGAACATTTTTATGAGAATTTTTTTGGGCGATTTTTCTTTGGGCAGCCATTAAAAATATGTACAGTAGGACCTCGATTATCCGTTACGGTCGGGATCGGAAGCATTCCGGATAATCAATTCTACCGGTTAATTGAATAAACATTTTGTGTAGTATTTTTAAACATTTTTAGTTATATAATTTAATTTGAAGAATTTAATATAGGAAAAAAGGTTTCATTTTACGTCGTTTTTCTTCTTTTTGAAATTAGTACTTTCGTTAACTTGCTATTCAAACGAGAGAATTCTCCTTTTAATTTTACTCACATTGTCCCGGATAATAGAGGCAATTACGGTTAATCGATGCAAAAATAAAATTAAATGGATGAAAAAAAGACAAGAATTAAAATTTTTTTCTTGGATAATCACGCTTAATCGAGGCCCTACTGTATATTGTCTTTTATTTTAAAAAAATAAATCTTTCTGGTAAAACAAAATTTTTAAAAGGTGTTATTGGAATTTCCAATTTTGCATGGAATATTTTTATTTATTCGTTTGTTTATTGAATTATTATTATTTGTTATTTATTTATTTATTTATTTATTTATTTATTTATTTATTTATTTATTTATTTACTCATTGAATAGTCACAATACAATTACAAATTATATTCTTTTACTAAGCGAGTGGAATATTGCTTGTGGCAGTGTAGCAGACGAGAGTTTGTGGTGCGAATCGAACCCACAACTCCCAGGCTGACGGACTAGCTCACTCTCAACTAGTCCATGGGGGAAAAATCGAATATATTTTATTAAAAATTTTGAATTTTTAAGAAAAGGAATTGAGTTTCTAATTTTACATATTTTAATTGCTTTTGTTACAAAAATATATCTAATCATAAAATTTATCATATTATGCTTATGATTGAGATCTATGATTTGGGGAAAATTGAAAAAATAATCATTCGAAACAAAATATATTTAAAACCCAAATAACTCATCATTTCTGAACCATAACATGATTATTTGTAGAATGTTAACATATAATGGTTAATAATATTTTAGAATTTGTTAACTCTAAATATTATATATTACAGTCAATCATATTATTGTTGCCTTAACAAATCGCAGCTATATAACGTTAAAGAGTTCAATAGTTATTTTTTTCTTGTTGTGAAGTTACTAAAAGTACTTTTATATAAGGCAAAATACCAATGATCTCAAGACTCTTTAAACTTGTTTAGGATATAAAAAAATAAAAACGTTTGCACTCTCCAGCGACAAAATGGAAGAATTTTAACCAATATCTTTCTGATTTTATCATTATACATTTGTGCATAATAAAATTTTGGTCTTAGACCCATTTCGATTTGTACCAATTGGCTTAGCATTATATTCTGAGTTGATTTAATTATGTCTGACCGTCTAGCAGTCTACTGTCCATGTAAACCTTATAATCAAACTATAGGTTGCCCTAATAATATTCTATTGATTTTTGGTCCTTTATTAAAAATCTATTTTCTTATTCAGATTATCTCTACATCACTTACGTTCTTTGCATTTATAGAATCAAAAAATACAAAACAAGACACACAAATTTATCATTTAGAAAAAAAAAAAAAAGAAACAGAACAAATTTGAAAATTGTTTTTGCAAAAAGATTTAAAATTGTTAACAAGGATTTATGCCTATGAATAATATCAATGTATGAAAAATATACAGATACGAATGAAATAACTTTGAAAATGAAACAAGAGTGGAGAAGGAAGCTCAATGAGAAAGAGAAGATTTTTTTAATAAACTTCTGACATATAACAGGGAAATAATACACACATTCATAGGAGACTAACCATGTTTAAAGCTATATGGAAGAAAAAACAACAACAAAATTGTGAACTAAAAAAAAAAAGAAAAAATTAAAACGGAAATAAAAAACAACATACTACATATAAAAGATATTGTAGCAGGGAATGCTGGCATAGATTTCCTCTTACACAATGTAACGTGTGGGGAGTAAGCAAAAAAAAAGGATGTCAGCTAGAAGTGGCTATAAGGATGTTTTTGTTAGAATATTTAGTAGGCTGTGTTTTTTTATTTGTTTTTGTTGTTGCATTGCTCTATTAACAATGAAGAAAATATTGTTTACAAACAAGACAAAAACAGAAAAAAAACAACACGAGAGAAGAACTTTACAAATTGGTTTCTTAGATTAGATGGATGTTGGTAAAAAATTCATAATATCATAAAAATATAAATAGAAAACAAGGAATTTAACAATGATTCCAGGGTTTTTTTATTCCTTTTTAACACAAAACAATATCATAAGAAAATTACAAAAATGTAATAATAAATCCTATAAATAAATTATAATTTAATTTAAATTTTTAAAACAATTTACTGTTGTTATATAGTGTTAAATACTTAAAATAAAAAAAGAACTTACCATTATAAATATCCGATGCTGTAGGCACATGTTCTGTATTAAAACGATTCTCTAAATATGAGAGTATTAAATTTGTTTTCCCCACAGCACAATCGCCAACTACTACACATTTGACACATGCCTTGTCCTGAGATTTTAACGATTTAGATTCTACAATTAAATATAGAGATAAAAATAGAATTAAATTACTTTTTGTGTTTTTTTTTTCTGCTCATTTTAATTTTAGTTTCTATTTTCATTTAGATTGCTTTGCATTTATTTTTCAAGAGCGGATAAAAAAAATGGCTTCAAATTGTAATTAATTAGAAAACCATTAAAGAAATTATATGTGCAAGAAAAAAAGAGCCCTAGTCTTAGTATAAAGAATTTACGAATGAATGGAAATGAATTCTGTATGCCCACAATTTTCTTTAATTAGTTTTTAATTTATTACAAAATCTTACAACATGATTGTTATTTGTTGGCACTTTTGGATTTGTTTATTTGAATTTTAGTAGATTTTCCATGGTTTTACGTGCAAAATTCTAACTCCCCCCGTCATCAACAAAATGAAATCATTTTGGCCATTTATTTTAAGTTAGTGAAATGTGGAAGGACTTTTTTATGAGGGAATAAAAGGACCAATTTATAAAGAAATTTTTAGAACGATTTTAATGGTATTTAATTTAATTAATTTATTAATTAATTTTATAAAAAAAATTCCTAAGAATTTAAAAATTGTTTTAAACCCTGGAAGTAGTTTTATAGGACCTACATAAAAAGCTAAGATTACTAAATAAATTATTTTTATGATATATTATTTAAATAGTTGGTTTCATTATTTAAATAACTTTTCCTTTAACTATAATATCTTCTTTTTATTTCAATTTGTTACTTACCTTTAGTTGAAGATTTTTTTGTGCTACGTTTTCTTAATAAAAACTTGGCAGCAGCACCTTTACGACTACTACTGCTGCGACTTGTGCTGCCATCATTACTGGTATTCGTGGTTGTTGTGCTATCATCGCGTGAAGTTGAGCTTGTATCGCTAGTAGATTGTTGCTGCAATGATTAAAAAAAAAAATATAAGAAAAAAAAATGCAAATAAAATATACATATATATAAAAATGACAGTTAAAGAAGTTGGAAAAGCATTTAAAAGAATACAAAAAAATATCCCATTGTGCAGAGAAATAAGAAAGAAAAAATATCTTCTTTCTTTTCTTATACTATACTATTCAGTTTTGTGTTCATCAAATGGAAATGCATTAAAATAACCTCCGAAAGATGTTAAATGAAATTTTAATGCAATACATAAAGTCAAAGTTTAAATGGTGTAAAATAAATGGTTTCTGTTTCATTTTTTGTATCTTTTTTTTCCATCTTTACAATTTTATCACATAAAATCTTAGTCAAGGAGTTTTGTTTTATTTTATTTTGTACGCTTAATGGAAATTCTTTTTTTAGTAGTTTTTTCTATAAGTGTAAAGTGATAAAAGTAACAACAATTGAAAAGATAGTTTTTTGTTAAAAAAAGATTAAATAAAATTATATCTTCCTCATCATTAAATTGTTGTTGAATTGTGATTAAAATTTTGTAGAGAAAAAATTATAATTAAATTAGATTTATTTGAAATATTAAATTTAATTCAAAGGAAGTAAATTTGTGTAACTTTTTTATATAAAAAAATAATATTAGTTTAGAAAGATAAGACGAAACAATTACCAAGCCTAGGATTTTAGTGGAAGCAGGCGATTGTTGGAATATGTAACTGAGCTGCAGTTCTATATAAAGTGCTATGTTAACTTTAATCCTGTAAGCTAATCATAATAGCCCTGATCACAATACTTTGTAGAGTTTTAAATTAAGTTTTGTAATCTCCTAAATTGGGTGATTTTATATAGAGTCCTAATACTTCAAGTTCAAATATAAGATCACTAGTGACTCTGATACATTACACCTGACAATTTTCAATAGTTCGAAGGACCATAAACAAGTTTGCAATCGTAAAATGCCTTGTTGGTAGTATGAAAGTAGATTTGTGGACTACGATTAGAAACCAGTAAGATGGAATACGTATTTTTTGTGCCATAACACACTTCATCAGCACTCGAGGTTTTTTATTCATTTAGGTTTTGTTGAAACCTAAATAAAATTTATAAACATTTTATTAATCAATTTTAATTAATTATTAAAAATTTATTTAGTATTTCTATAATCAAATCTTTGTTCGTTAAGATATCTTAACGAAATTTTCGGTAATAGTCGAGTTGATCATTTGAATTATTAGGTGAACAATTTAAAGTGTCTGTTAAAGGAATCTTCAAAAAATCAAAAGAAAATTCTAACAAAATTGAGGTTTTTCTAATTTTGCTCATAAAATCCATATTGCTTATGGGTCTAGAAAATCTCAACAGCAAACTGTTAAGGATATATTAGGGTTTTTGAAACTGGGTTAAATTCCTTTTACAAACTATCCTTGAAGATACTTTTCACAAAAGTAAAAAAAATGTATGTTTTTAAGGAAAATTTTCTTTTAGATAAAAAGGATTAGAGATATTTTTTATAAAAAATCACAATTTTTCAATTTTTTCAAATTTAAAATTGTTAATTTTTCAACGTGATAAAGATAAATTAATTTTCTTCATTTCATAGACGGTTTTGTTTTCCAAATATTAAAGAAAATTTAACAAAATTTATCGGAAATATTGTACTGTATATAAAACGAGATCAAGGCTACATTTGGTTATATAGAATCTTTTATGCCCGGCAAACAACATATATATTCGCCATAAAGTATGCTCCCATACTTTCACGTTTAAAAATCTACATTACAGTGTTTAATATACACGTTTGTGTGTATTTGTATTATTAATTTTCTCTTTAGTTTTTGGCCTATGAATAAATTAAATTGATTTTAAAATACGAAATTTTATAAAAATATTTATGACTTTATAAAATCTTTAGCTTAAACCAATACTTCAAAAAATAAATTTTGTATGATTATTTTTTGGGCACAAAAGTTTAAAACAAAATTTCCAAAATATCTTTGCAAAAATTAAGGCTTCAGAAACTAAGTTTATAAACTGATCTTTATTGACATATTCCCACCATTCATAACACAATCTTGCTGAATTTCAATAGCAAAATTCTCGAAAGGATTTCCGATTGTTGGATGTATATACAATGTATGTTAGTTATCGGTAAGCTTCATAAACACCATTTCAACCGACACACAGATGGGCGGACATGGTCTTATCGTCATCATTTCTTACAAAACAAAATGACAAAACTAAAAATATCCTTTACACCTGTGTTGGTGTAAAGTAAAAAAAAAAAAGCAAAAAAATATTTTCAGTAGCACTTAAAAACTATTTCTTTTCTAATTAAAATGTTAACATAACATAACATTTAAAACTATTAACCCTCAACTCAACAACCCACAACAAGTAAAGCATATACATAACTATTCTTGATACAGCGTCATTTGTCATCAGCAAAATGCATTCATTCATTGGCAAAACTATTTAAATTTAACTTAATTTTTTTTTCCTTTGAAATCAATCTGCATTTGAAATGCGCTTTAAATTAAATAAAGAAAACAGAAAAGATAAAAAAAAAAAATTAAAAATTTGCAAATGTCAAATGCAAGAAGAGTTTCTATAATGTTGATGCTATGTGCTTCTGTTAATATTGCGTTTGTCTCCGCGTTGTATCAATTTGTTCTATAAGGTTGCAATAAATACTTGAATTATATGTACAAAAAATATGTACAATAAATATACCAACATACATATTTATACATATAAAATTATAATTGTGCATGCTGTTGCATAAAATTTTGTTATTTATAAACACATGAGGACAACAAGCTATCGAATGTAAAAAAAAGTAAAAAAAATAAATTAAATGACGCACGTACGCTTTCAAATTTAAAAAAGAAAAAATATATTTAAATACAAAAAGAGAAAAAAAGATGATGGCGTAAAAAATTTGTTATACATTTTTGCATATCAAAGACATATAGACTTAAAGTATAGATAAAAAAAAATGTTAAACAAGAAAAAACAGCAAAATATTTAAATTTGTTAAATTTATATACTAAAGAAAAATCTAACACAAAAACAAAAATCTTTTAAAAACTTATAAAAAACAAGTATAAGATTTTGTTTTCTATACAACATCAAAAATGAATACAAATGGAAACGGAAGTTACTCAAAAAGTTACTTACTTGTCTTAAATACGTAACAAAAAGTTTTACTGTTACACACAGATACACAAATTCAGAGACTTATAAATAAATCCGCTATTTTGTTTTATATGGTATGCAATATTCTACCACATATACATACACATATTTTAAGTGTATATATGTATATAGGCGACACATATGAATGAGTAAATATTCTGCACAATTTAATATGCGCATATAAATTAACAAAGACTTACACATATATACATACATACACCCACTCACTCATACTATAGTTTAATAGTAGTACTTTACTTAAGTAGCTTTAACTTGTTCACAGTAGCAGCTTTAACTTTAAGAGCACGTGTATTTCTCCGTATTCTTCTTCTACTTTTATTGTATATGTATGTGTTAGTTAGTTAGTATTTATTATGTACAGAGGTATGAATGAATGAATAACTAAATAAATGATAATAAAGTTAGTCTTTAAGGCAAATATCTGTAAGAAAATTTTCTTAATACAAAACGTTAAAGAAAGAAGAGGAAAAAGAAAGAGAAAAAAAAATCAACGAAAAAGACAATGAATTTTCATACAAGAAAATTCCAAAAATCCAGTTAAGCATAAACCACAATAACACTCACTTAGACAATGTACAACAATAGTTGTTCTTTTTTTTAAACCACAATTATGTTAAAAAGTTTGTAAGATCTATTTGATTTGTCAAAGGATTTGTTACAATGAAAGGAAAAAAGAAAAAAAAACTATTTAACAGAAAGTACTTATGTTTGTATTATAATCAGATCCATTTAGAAATATATATTTTAAAGTCCCTACTCATAAAAAATATATAATAATAGCTCCTAATAATAATAATTGAAAGTAATCAAGTTTTTGTGTAAATTTGAACATTTTGGAACACAATTAACAAATATATATGAAAATAATTCATTTAATTAAAAACTTACTCAAATTTACACCAAAATGATTATATCAATTACTAAAAACTATACAAAACAGAAAAAAATTCCCAATTAATAAATTAATTAAATCAATCAAGTAGATGATTGAATGAATTAAAAATTTATTTTTTATTTTATTTTTTCTTGAACATATTTATTAAATTTTGATGCAAACTATTGAGTTAATTGTAAAATTGTGAAAAATTTCGATATTTTATTTTTTTAATTTTTTTGGTTAAATTTTTTATTTTTAGAGAATTTTAAAAATTTAAGTAAAATCGAACATTTTTGGAGAAAAATCGAGTTTTTGGTAAAAATTCGGATTTTTAGCAAAATTTTAAATTGTCGCAAACATTTTTTGAATTTGCTGCAGCATGTTTACCCTCTTGCTAATCATAATTGCCAGATAAAATTGAAGAAAAAACGGAGAATTTTGTGAAAAAACTATCAATAATAAAAAAATAAAATTAATACATATTAACGGAAATATTTATTAATAATTTGCTTTGTAATTAATTCAAAATGGAACATAATTTCTTCGGCACAGGGTTACTAAGTCGATTCGGATACGCAGTATTCATAAGTTCTAAACCTTTAATATACTTTCTTTAAATTGACTCTAGTTCTGGCGATAAAACGCGATCTGTGAAATTTAGGAGGTTACAATATATATTGAAGCATATCTTTAAGATTAATTGTCCGTTTTAGAAAAAAAAAAAAATATTAAAAAATTCGAACTAAAAATATCTTCAAATCTTTCTTATATTACTTTTTAATTTTATTTCATTAAAATCAATGCATAAGTTTTGTTTTTATTCATAAATTTCTCAAAATACTCATTTGCAAGTTAACAAAAAATTAATTGATTTTACTAACATGGGTTTCATTTTGTTCTCAACAAATTTGTTATTATGATTAAGGATGAAAAATTTTAATTTGTGACACTTTCGAATTTTTATGATTTTTGGAAGAAAAAATTTTTACAATATTGTATTAAATTTTATTTATTATTTTTTTTTTTAGAAAAAGGACTTAATATTTCCATAACTGTTGTCGGTATTATAAAGTAGTAAATTTTAGTAAAAATTTTTCAATATATTTTTGAACAAAATCAGACAAGTAGTTTCCGAGATATGCTTAAATATACAGTGCAGCCTTCTTAATTTTACAAATAGCGATTTATCGCGAT
>MINK01020975.1:0-10874 GCA_001735545.1 Phormia regina
AACGGTGAAAAAAGAAACCAATAAAAAAATCAAAAATACTGTCCAAGAAAAGAACCAATCTTTTCACAAAAGACATATGATTGCGTAATATACCAACAAGACACGTATCTTTGTGACGTTCATGTTTTGCTTTCTCCTTTACTCACAAAACAAACAGGAAAAGGAGATATTGCAATTACAAAGTTGGCTTTAGATATTGATGTTATCAGTCGTTTCAAACAATTTTTGTTAATTAAATGATTCTAATTGACGCAAAAAGCCAATTTTCATCTGTTTCAAGTATAGCAAATGATGTCAAAAACAAGAAAATATTCCGATTGTGAAAATAACCCAAAAGAAAATAATACTTGTCGCGCGCACAACGGATGACCGCGCCCAGACCACGACCTATTTTTTCGCTGCGCCCAGACCGCGACCTACTTTTGCTGTAGCAGCCGGAATTGATCGGCAATTTGCTTTTCAAAATTGAATCGTCTGCCAACTACACAAATAGCTAAAATAGTGAGTTCCAAAGTTACATAACCAAAGCTTTGTAGTCATCACCTAAAACTGAGAACAAACCACATAATGATAAACGTAACTAAAAACCAAATTAAGTACCAAAATAACAGAATTGCCTAAGACATGAACTCGATGCAGTTCTCCTAAAATGAGAGTTTATTTGTAGGACAATAGAACAGACAATAAACCAACTATGATCAACATATTGCACTATAAGGAAAAGATTAAAGCTCGCCATAAGGTACTGGAAGATGACAAGATAGCGAAAGATATTGTATAAATGCAAGTTGATACGCAGGATAATTAAACTTTTATACTGCAATAATACAATTTATGCAGTAAAAAATCCATTTTACTCTATCGAATGATTACAATTTACGTTCATCATTCGATATCTAATTCCAAAGTTGGTATCTGCATGATGGTTGACTGACTTTTCAAACAAAACTCAACTTGCGAGTAATTTTGATTGGTATACATCTTAATAATGTGATCTTAGCTTTCTTTCTCTTATCTTGAAAAGGTTGTTATCAATGATGTAGATAAGATAGTGATACGGATTATCTGAAAAAAGTGACTAAAATGGAAGTTTTTGGCCATTCTAATTTAATTTCACTAATTAATTTTTTCTTCTTATCTGATTTTATATTGTTTGCTATCTCTAAATCCGTTTTTAGATTAATTTTCTGATACTTTTAATAGTAGGTCGCGGTCTGGGCGCGGTCATCCGTTATGCGCGCGACAATACTTGTCACAATGCAAAATAAAGCGTTTTTAGCGAACCCCGCGCCCAATTTTTTGTGAGCAATATTGAAGTCCATATGATGTGCAATGTATATTTTTATTTTTGCGTTGTTCCCAAGTCTTACAATGTATTCCAATGTATACGCACTGCAATAGATTAATTATTTTTTTATTAAAATGACTTTTTGGCAAATGAGCTTGGTTCGATGTACAAATGGCAAAGGAAGAATAATATCGTATGTACTGACCTAAGATGGACTAGTGACCACATACCACAATAAATACGTAATAGAACTTATATTGCACCACCATTTGAAGCATACATCCAATCTCGAGCGATAAAAAAGACGCTTGAGAGCATTTCCCTAGACTACCGCAGAGGCGAAGAAGAAGAAGTTAGAGGAATATATGAGGTGGATGAAGTTGTAGCAAGATTGCTGGCCAAAAGAGAGTTTAAACCGACAAGTTTTGGTAGAATATAAATGACCTGTCAAAAAAACCCGTGATTGAATCGAATTGATTTGTTTATAGAAAAAGGAGATTGATGAGATGATGTGTTCCAATAAAATTTATAGTACAGTTGACTGCAAAAGAAAAAATAAGGACCCAGCGACGGATTTAAAACAAATTATTTATACTGAAAAAATAAGCATTCAATTGGTATATTCATTAGCGGACTAATATGGCTTGACAAAGAATAATCTAGTCTGTAGTGTATACTTACCCTTTCGCGCTTGGCTGTTTTTCTTCATTGCAATTTCCAAACACTTTTTCGTCACCATCTTTAGTATTTTTTAGGTCACAAATGTTGAAGTTTTTGTTCTGTCATATAAGGTCATATGGTATTGCAATTTATATATCTATTACGTTAACATTTTTCTTATTTTGCAGATTTGGATCTGCAACTGACCTTTTGTTTCACACAGCATATCAATACCTCTGCAAATCTTATCATCTCCTATACAATCATCATCTCAGCTTCTTTTGTACTCCAAAGAGACTAGCTCGAGATTTTTCTAATGATTTAGGATTTATGCGCGATGTATGCTGCAGCATCTGGTTAAAATAGACCTATAAGTATATAAATTACCACTCCATCCCATGTCTTCACGTTTGGGGTAATTTTTGTTTTTGCCTTGTAAAATAAGCCCAGATCATTAGTTAACGAATTACAATAGCTCGATTTTCATTCCGAACAAATAAAAACGTATCATCCCAGCTTATAAACAAATTACATCAATTCTAATTTTGTCATGATTTTTAGTAAAACAAACAGTTGCAAACAGAATTTTGAAATACGTGTCGATACAAAAATCAAACCAGATATCAAGATTGATCTCAACAAGCCAGATATATTTGTATGGGACAAAAATAACAACACAATTACATTGATTGAAAAAGAAATAATCAGTATCAACAATTTGTTTATTAATGGGAATGAAAAGCTGGGGAAGTATGACATACTTGCAGCAGAACTTTAATGATTTACAAGTGCAGTGTTAAATTTGTTTGTCGTTAACTCGGGATGGGGTTGTAACAAAGTTTTACAAGAGATATATGCAAGACTTGGGTATATCCAAAGAAATACAGGCGTACATCCAAACAGTTACACTAAAGAAAACTCTAAAATCATGTGATTGGAAGTGCGTAGAAGCATCTGCGCAGGAGTGGAAAGAAGAGAGGTGATTGATTCAGCAGTGGATAAAATATGTAAGATTTAATTGATTGAAGCAACCAAAAGATAATAATTTGAACGAAAGTAAAATTTTTTTTTGATTGATGATTACTTCAATTACATAATGGGGACTTCTTACTCATTTTCATTATTACATTGGTGAAACTTATGTTATAATAAATTGACTTTTATTGATTATGAAACTTATGTTATAACGACAATAAAACTTTAAATTGCTTTTTTATTTTGTAAGTTTTTGTTTTTACATGTCAACTATTATTTTATTTAGTCAAAAGAATATTATTTATTTATTTTACAATAAATCAATTCAAACTTTATGGAATCCTTCTGTGTTGTTGATAGAGTACATAAAATATCTCTCAAACGTTTCTTCGTCATCATATGTACCTATAAAAAGCTTATTGATACATGCAGATGCCCTGATAAACGAATTATTGTCATTAACAACTTCAAGATACCATTTAAATCTGTTTCCTCTCAAACCACCCATAGGTATGCTTGCAGATCCAGTCAAAAATTGCAAGAATCGTCGTAAAAAGCTCTCATCCTGTCTTTGCAAAACATTCCATAGGTATTGTACTTCCTTATCAGAATTGGTACAGTACAAAAACAATACTGCATTCTTTATCATTTCAAAGGTGAGTTCCTCATTGCCTATCAGCATGTTTGCAATATCTTTTGCAGAAAAAAATGATGTAACACAGGGGATCGCAATGCGATAGAATCCCTCTCTTATCCAATCATACTCCCTTTCTTTAGACCCGAAAAGTACGTACTTGACCATATTTTCGACATAAACACTTTTAGTCTCTTCTGTTACCTTGTTGCCGTTTTCATCTATGATATCATCATTTTCAATATTATTTGTCAAAATGTATGACAGACTAGATTGCATTTGCAGATCTTGAACCATTGTAATGTTAAAATTACGGTCCATCAAGTTTTCATAAAACGCAAGCGAGAAATCGATTGCTATGTTTATTTCGTGGTCAAAAGCCATTCCAATAAAAATACCAAGATATGTGTAAAAGTCTCTGTCGCATAAATTATTCTTCCCTGTATTCTCTTCACCGTAAAAAGAAGACTCGGTTGTATCGTAAATTGGAGATATATTAGATATCAACAGGTTTCTAAAATGGTTATTGTCTTCCCCGTTAGGTCTGGGGGTAGCATGCAGGTTAAAAAATGATTCTAAGATATTTGGGCTGTTTCTGTTTACTTCTTGTGTACGTCTGAGATCCTCATCAATAAATGTTGTTTCATGGTTATGTCTGTCATACTCATCTTTGCAATCCTTATCAAGTGCCCTTTCTTCTTCGGTTTTGACATCAAAAACTACACCTAGAGACTTTAGTCTTTCATCTTTTGCAAACTCAAGCGAAGCTACATGAAAGAATTCACGAATGATTGCACCATAATCCTCTCCTATCTCGTCTTCAAAAACAACAATAGGCTGTTTTGTCAGGTCTTCCCTTTTAGCATTCAACAATGATTTTGCTGTTGACTGTATTGCATAGAATCGTTTCGCTTCTATTTTAAACCTTGCAAAATCAAGGAAATTTAGGATGTTAATGCCTTCTACATTCAATTTGTACTGTAACATACGTGATTCGAGATCAATAGCATATTTTCTGTCAAATGGATTCTCCCATTGTGTATAGTTCTTGTTATGGTTGATGTAAAACACTTGTCCATTGTCTGTAACACCTGTGGCCCATCCTGCTGGTAGATTCTCTGCTACAATTTCACTCTTTTTATCCCACATCATTTTCTGTGCAAGAAGGTCTACATAGTAATTAGCACCGTAATACGTCTGTCTTATCGTAAACCATGATTTGTTTGGTTTGGCTAGATACGAGTGCAGTTCAATTGGTTCGCATCCTAATTTTACCAATTGTCTATTTTCAAGTTCAGCAAATGAACCATGATTTGTCACTGCCAATCTGATTACTCCTTTAAACTTCTCATTGTTTATTTTGATCTCTTGTCGAACTATGGCCAGTTTTACATCATATATTTGCTTTATCTCTTTACACACAACCTGTAAACCAAGCTTTTGTGTTGCACTGGGCAATTCAAAGACATAACCAATAAAACCATTTTTTGCTTTTAAATTGAGAACAGCTTTGGGTTTGTTGTCAATTAAAATTCTACATGCGAATGTGTATGTTTTAAACAAGGACATAAACCCTTTTTGCTTGAATGATGCTGATTCTAAAATTACAAACATAACTCCTTTATGGGATTTATTATTTTTGATGCCTATAAATTGTTGATAGTGTGACAGGAGAAACTAGCAGCTTATTAAATTAGGAGAAAATGAGATTAAAATATAAATCTAATATTTTGATGCCTGTCAACGACAGAAATATAATCGTACTGGATCTCACTAATAGATGAATCTAATGCTTGCAAACATGCCAAAGCTTAACACATAATGGAACAGTGTTATATTAAAACTTCATTATTCTATTTGGGTATATATATCTAATTTATGCAAAGTAAAGTTGCATGTTCGTAGCAGATATAAAAGGAACCAACAAAGAATCTATAAGTAAACTAAGTCTAATTGATGCTCAAATACATACATACAATAGTGGTTAATGCATAAAGATAAAGACTTGCCAGACACTTGAAGAACAAACTAAGTAACATGTGTCAATAAGCTTTTTGAAGAATTTGTGAGGATGTGTAACGACGAGAAACAGTCGATGATTAAGTGTGTATGAATTTATACAAATGAAACGAACTGTGTTGTTTGAACGCATTATAAAATTGTAGCCTTAAGTATTTGTATTTAGTGACAAATTAAACCGCATCGAATATATTCGCATAATATCGAGTGCCTTCTCGCATTTTCCACTATGTTTTTTTCATCATATTTACCAATACAAACTCAAATTACCTGCACGCTACTTGCTATTTACGTACAACCATGTATTTCGATTTGCTTTTGAACTAAAAATATGTTTGATAAGCGACAAAGACGTGACATAGACATTATGATTTGTCTGATCGCAATGAAAATATAAATATTTTTGCAAAAAGAATACAAACTTTGGGTGTTGGTTGGCCCCATTCTGTCTTGTATAAAGGTTTTTGTGATCTTACTAAATAAATCGAAGAAAGCTCAAAATTCTGCAAGTCAATGTAAAATAAAACAAAATAGTACAAAGTTTGAAAAACTGATACCCTAAAACATGCAAATTTTTTTACTTTGTTTTTATTTGCTGTCATAGGGCACCTAAACGATATTAAATTGTTTAAGCATTGCTTATGTCTTAAATTAGATATAGTGGTTTTATATAATGAGATTTTTACCTTTTATTTATCAAGCACTATCTCTCAATACCCCAACATCAGTATAATATTTTGAAGTATCCCTTTCCCGTGATCTTTTAACTTGTTTATGTAAGTCTTGATCATTCTTTCCTTTAACTATAATGGTTGTCACTATGAGCATTTGTCTTATGCCTGATTCTTTGTAAAAGTAAAGAACAACTCTGAATAAATATATTAAGTCAACTTTCATTCCTTTGCGTAAAGCTATTGCTTTAAAACTGCTTGGTGTCAACTTATCCTTTTGTGGATATTCAAAAGATGTTATTCGATATGGACTTCGCATCATTATCTCATCAAGCCTAGCTAAAAACTTCTTTAAATAATCTTTGTGGATTCCGACACCGCTGTAACAATCTAAACCGTTATAAAAGTCACATTGGTATAGCAAGTCATTGACGATCAGCGAAAGAAATTTTATAAATGGAGAAATTGCTTCCAAGTATTTTCGACCGTCATCGGATAGATCCATTAAAGCCTCGTATTCCAGCACTTTTGCAAGTAATTTTGTAAAATTGACTGTCAGGTGTTGGGTATAATTGGCTTCAATCGATTCAACAACACGAAGTACTTTGGTACCGTTGCTGTATTTTGTTGCAGCTATGTCCATTTTATATAGTCCAGAAGAACGTTTTGCTGCAGAAATGTCATCGCCTTTGCGATTAGTGAGGTGTCTGCTCGATATAGTTTTAAACAGAATTTCTAAAAATTCATCATTCGTAATCCCCAGGTGCGCAATAAGCTTTTCTACACTTTCGGTAGGGCGATAAAGATTACCTGATTTATAATCTAATATGTCTTGTAAGTAAATAGATGCAAATACATTTTTATGTTCTTCATCTGCAATGCTCATTTCTTCAAAAAAATTTTTTGGATAGCCCATATTGACCCTTTGGTACAATTTAGCGTATACTACTTTTTGGGTGTATGCATATTCAATATTGTCGATGATCCATAAATTAGGGATTTCAAATTCATCGTACGCTGACAATTGCATACATTGTAAACATCCGTGCAAGTTATTTAATAACAAAAGCGGGCCGTTGTCAAAGCATTTTACAAACCTATTAGATATGCCAAACTCTGTACAGTTACCTGTCGAGCTTTTACTATATACGTTGTAAATGAGTGATAACTTGTAGATTTTGGACGCTGCATCAAATTGATAGATAATGTAAATGTAGCTTTTTTCGGAATTGTGTACTATCGATACCATGCGCTTAATTATTGAAGTATATTTCTGATTGTCCAAGCACATGTTTTCCAACTGCTCAATAAGTCCCTCAAAACCTATGCCAGGTACCAATTTTTCGTACTTTGCAATTGTAATTTTGACATCTCTCACCTTTTTGTTGCTCTCAGTGCACATTGCCAATTTATCGTCAGCACAGGCTGATAAACCCATTTCGTTCATAGGTACGGAAAAATCTTCAAGGTCTAAATCCATACTTTCTGAATAAGGGCGTGTGGTTTTTTCAATTGTTTCTATAACTGCGCTGATGGTAGAATTATTGACCTTTAGACTGATCATATCTGATTTATGTTTTTTGTACCCAATGACATGTTTGTCAATCTCAACTAAACTTCCCCGCTGTACAAATATTGTTTGGTGCATGCTGATCTTTTCAAGTACACCAGCATCCTCTAGAACATGAAACAATGTATATACAGATGTATCCGTTAATTCTTCATCAAATAAGATTTTTGATATATTTTCTGCAGGCGGTTTTTGTATCGGTGTATTTTCTTTCAACCTATATTTGTCTTCTAGAGATTTTTGTATATCGTCAAATTGCAACATTTCAAAATAATCATCAAACAACGCAATTATTTCATCATTTGAAAACAGGGAAATTAAGATACCCTAAGTTAATATCTTCGTACATAAATTTTGAATCCTTATTTTGTTTTGGGTCGTTTATGATTTCAATTGTTTTTCTAAGAAGTTCACGCATGATGTAAACAAACCTTTCTATCATTTTTTCTTTTTTTAAATTTGATGTAACACTTTTTATTACATCCATAATTCCTTTATCAAATGCTTCTTTATGCTTTTCATGGGTTAAATACACAAAATTTCTAAATATTTCATATGGCCTATCCGTAAAATATCTTATGCCGATTGTACGTTCGTATTGTAAGATTTTGAAACATAGCTTATTATAAAACGCATTCTCGCCACCGACTCTCCATGGCAAGTTCACATACATTTTACAAAAAAAAGCATTAAAGTTTAGCCTTTCTACAATATCTTCAAGCTTCGTTTTTAAAATGTTTTCATCCACCGAAAAATTTTCACTTAACAAGGACTCCTTGCACAAAAACTTATAATACAAAAAATTTTGTACCTCTCTCACTATTCCTGCTTTGATCGCAGATAGAATTATCTTGCAGATCGATTCAACAACCATTTCTTCAAATTTGTGCAAAACTTTTTTTATATTGACAACATTTGTATTTATAAAATCATATTCTTTTATATGTTCTGCTGGAATACACTCAATGGTCATGTACACGTTGCCTAAAATATAACAATCTTCTTTCCTTCGGACATAGTTTATAACAAATTCTATGAAAAGATCACGACTATTACTTAACTCACTCATTTCTTCCCCATTCAAGGTTACAAAAGTAATTATCGTGTACATTTTTGCATGTCTTATTTTACCGTATGCAGATTCGTACAGTTTTAGAAAGTTACATAAATCATTTTCTCTATCTGTAATACGAAAAATATTGTACGTTTGTATCGCGGTTCCTTCCGTGTATGCCTCACATAACTTGCTTCCTTCTTCGAGTTTGTCTGAAAAGTCCTCAAAGCGGCTAGACATACATAAGCTGCTATCAGCTGATATTTGGAGTATGTATAACGATAGCCACCCGTTTAGCAAAGAAAACCATTCACTTTGCATTATATAAAATCGATTCAACTTTATTTATAGCTATGAGAAAAAAGAAACCAATAAAAAATCAAAAATACTGTCCGAGAAAAGAACCAATGTTTTCGCAAAAAACATATCATTGCGTAATATAACTGCAAAACACGTATCTCTGTGACGTTCATGTTTTTGCTTTCTCCTTTAGTCACGAAACAAACAGGAAAAGGAGATATTGCAATTACAAAGTGGCTTTAGATATTGATGTTTTTAGTCGTTACAAACAATTGTTGTTAATTTAATGATTCTAATTGACGCAAAAAATCCAAGTTCATCTGTTTCTAATATAGGCAAATGATAATAAAAACAAAAAAAATATTCAAATGTTGAAAATCATCAAAAACAAAATAATGCTTGTCACAATGCAAAAATAAGCGTTTTTAGGAAACCCGGCGACCAATTTTTTTGTAAGGTAAATCGGAGATCATTCTATTTAACGCATTCCTTGTTTTTTTGCTTTGTTCCTAAGTCTTACTAAGTACCTCAATGTTTATGAACTATAAAGATTAATTGTTTATTTTTAAATTAAAATGACTTTTTGTCAAATGCGCTTTGTTTAATGTACAAATGGCAAAGTAAGAATAATACCTTTGTTACTGACCTGGGATGGACTAGTAACCACTTCATACAAGAAATACGTAATAGAGCTTATCTTAACACCACCAATTGAAGCATACATCCAATCTCGAGCGATAAAAATGACGCTTGAGAGCATTTCCCTGGACTACGCAGAGGCGAAAAAGAAGGAGGTAGAGGAATAGATGAGNNATTTACCTGGACTACCGCAGATGCGAAGAAGAAGAAGTTATAGAATAGATGAGGTGGATGATGTTGTAGCAAGATTGCTGGCCAAAAGAGAGTTTGAACCACCAAGTTTCGGTGGAATATAAATGACCTATCAAAAAAACCCGTGATTGAATCAAATTGATTTGTTTATTAAAAAGGAGATTGATGAGATGATGTGTTACAATAAAATTTATAGTACAGTTGACTGCAAAAGAAAAAATAAAGACCCAGCGACGTATGATGAAACAAATTATTCTCACTAAAAAAATAAGCATTCAATTGTATATTCGGCTAAAGGTCACTACAGCATTCATTTTTTTGGGTGTACATTTTTATTTTTTACCCTTGTTTTAGAAGAGTTAAATTTACAGAAACAACAAACAATAAATGATAATTTAAAGCAGATTTATTAACATAGTGTGGTAGTGTTTTCCTTAATTCCTCCTGAACATAAGTAAAAAGAGACAAACCTGATGCCCTTTTCGTTTCTGTGCTTTTTCGGTATATTTTGTTTTATTGCACTCCAGTTGCTTTCAATTGTTTGGGTGTGGGCTTGTGTCAAAGAGTCAATAAAGTTGAAAGAGCGGCTACCTGTCTGATGTGAGTTGAACTATTTTTCCACGTCGACGTAACCTCCCCATTTATCTGCCAAAACGTTCGAGTTATTGCAAAGATACTTCCTTATTTTATGTAAACTATTTTTTTTCCCTACGATGGACAATTGAGAGAACAATTCTAAGCTCTAAAGTCCTCTCCGCCATTCCTATTACCCAAACACCGTTTGTGACTCGTCCACTTCTACAACGACATCTCCCCCCCTAAGTACCACCCTTTCTTGTTTATAATCTTTAATAAATGCTTTCGTTAGCAAT
>MINK01020987.1:0-12438 GCA_001735545.1 Phormia regina
CTAAGCAATCGAAATCTTGGTTCAATGAACATGGCATTCCTTTGTTGGACTGGCCGGCTTGTAGTCCGGACTTAAACCCAATGGAAAACTTGTGGGGATACATGGCCCGTAAAGTTTATGCAAATAATGCCCAGAATGAAGGCATAAAGACTGTGACAGAGCTGAAACTAAGAATTAAACAAGTCTGGGAGGAAATTGATTCCGATCTGCTTAAAAAATTAGTGGAATCAATGCCAGACCGTATTTTTGAAACAATCCATAACAAAGGATCATCCACACATTATTAATAATGCTACAATGGCCCAAACATTAAAGTGCGTTTATAGGAAAATACCCTTAAAAATGGCTGTTAATATCGAAAATTAAGAAAAAAAAAAAAAAAATAATTAAAGTACAAATGAATTTTTTTTGTAAACAATATTTTAAGTGAAGTCTTAACTAATTTAATACACAAATTTATAGCCCCCTAAATATTTTCTTGTTTAATTTTTACCTTTTTTTTAAAAAAAGTAGTGTGCGTTTATAGGAAGATGCTTCAGTGTATTTTTATGAATCAAATACTTTTTTGGGTATTTCTGTTTATTACATTATTTTTTAATTACGATAATGGTTCATTATGACTTTTATCGATAATTGCCTTAAATGGGATTCTTCAATTTACATATATATCGTTGCATACATACGTGTTGATTTATTTTGATGTACGAACTCTGCAAGAATTTTAGTAGTGGAATTTCAAAATTTTTTACCGAGTGATTGTGGAACATAATATAACCACAGATGGTAGAATGATTAGATAGAGTGCTTTCAACTTATTTTACACTGTAGTGTCAAACAAGAAAATATTTAAAGAAGTATCAAAATAAAGTAAAAAAAGAATTAAACAAATTAAAATTTTTTGTCAAACATTTCTGTTCACAAACACATTCTACGATACTACGTAGACGATATTGTCGTCGGTATTGTGTGTAGGAATTTTTGTAATTTGTCGTTTATACATTTTTTTTAAGACATATTTAGTAACAGTTACATGGATATTGCCGACTTCAAGTCCAATTCACGACAAGCTCTCGAACATTTTAATGGACAAGATAGGTAATAATTTCATATTCTTGCCTTTACTTTCGAGTTATTGTCAAACAATTTTTATTTCTGAAATGTTTAAAAAAATAAATGACTGTTAGTTTTAAATTGGAGTATACAATAAATTTTTAAATATTAGTGAAAAAATATCGTGTGATAGTAGAAAAATGTGTCGCGTGAGTAATTTTCCTTAAATTTTATAAAGATATTGTTATTTGGTGATGTTTCTCTCTCTGTCTCACAAGTATGTTGAATTCCCACAGAACTTGTATGTGAGGAGAGAGATATGTTGTTGTTGATTAATTTGATGAGGTAAATTGGTGCGTAAAATTTAAAGAAAATTATATATCAACCAACAAAATCGTTATTCAGGATTGAATTTTTTTTGACTAATTAACTCAATTAGTTTGAGTAACTCAGTTAGTCAATTTGAAGAAAATATTCATATTAACTAAATTTTTTACTCATATTGAAGAAAATTTTTATTTAATTTTACCACATTTTTGTTGAATTGAATAAAAAATATATTCAAATCAACTAATATTTTTCTGCCACTTGAAAAATGTTTATTCAATTCCAAAATACTCTTTAAACCCTTGTAGGAAAATTAGATATAAGTTGCTATCAGAAATAAAACAAATATTTATTTATTTATTTATTCGATTATTAATTCATGCCTACTTTTAAATTTTGCAAACACTTCTATAGTTAAACTTTATCAGGAGTCTATTTCTGGTGTGGTTTTGCTTTATGATAAATAAACACGCATCACATTGTGATTTGTTTAAATTACCATTCACATTTTTATTTATTTTGTTTCTAGTGTAGAGCGTTTTTCCTATGTTCTTACTACTTGTGTAATGGAAATTAATTTTATTATTAAGTATTTACATTTTTTACATATTATAACCATAAATAAATATGTCAACATTTCGCCATTTGAATTACTAATGATGTGAAGGCGATTTATTGTCGTCCTTTTCAACACTACCATGGGAATGCAAGAAAAAAGGATTTGTGTTTGCATATAAATACTTCTAATGAAATAAAGATTTATATAGAAAATCAAAAACAATTCTCTTATTGAAATGAATGTAACCCAATGACCAATATTCCAATATTATTTGAAAAAGATATCTCGTAATATTCAACTTTTTTGAAACTACATTCTTAAAGGAATTCTTTATTCTTTTCGATTTCTTGATTTTTTGTTATTACCAGAGCAACAAAATAGACAAAATATCACACTTTTTCTGTGCTTCAATTGAAATAAACTGAAAAAAAAAATTAAATTAAAAAAATTTAATACCAATTTGTTGGAGCCTATTTGTGTATATTTTGGCCGTATTAGCAAATTTTGTAATGGAAAGTTCTTGAACATTAAAAAAAGGGTTTTAAAATTCATTTGCCCAAATATTTTCCTATCTTTGCCTCAGAACCATTTTCTGAGTCGATGTCCGCCAATCTGGTTAGCTTGCTGGCTGGCTTGCTGTCAATGTAAACCTTAAGAACAAAGAACAGGTCGCAATTTTAAGATGTCTTGAAAATTTATTTCGATACAATGACGAAGCCTATTGAAATTGCTCTATAATAGGACCTTCAATTTACATAGCCTCCACACAGATGTCCTCCCGGATATTTTAATAAATTCTTTAAAAAGAAGTTCCGTGTTGCATAAATTATTGGGTCTAATATCATCAGTTTAAATCTTTGGTGCGCAATTAATGCATATAGATACAAATCAATAATTTAATTTATACTTTTATCAAATTTTAACAGATCATAAAATAATAGAGTCAAAATATTTGCCACAAAATAATGTTTAGTTAATTATTAAATAATTTGATATTCTAGTTCCAGATTTAGAATCGTAAAGTATGTCATATAAATTAGATTCCTCAATGCTGTCTGTAGAAAAAAAAAATTGAAGTTCGATTTTTAAAATTTTTTATGGGGCAGAGGAAAAACATTTCAATAAAATTCGGGATTATAAGCAAAATGTCACAGATAACAATATAATAAAATATACTTATGATTAAATAAAAAGTGTAATAAATTCAGTTTTGGTGATTAAAACACAAATGAGTTGTTGTTGCAAATCCATTGAAAAAAATTATCCTTCAAAAATTAATTCTTAGGAAGCTCAATTGTTAAACTTACTATAGACAAAATTTTAGAGAGGAAAAAAATTTAAAATTTATAAGTTTAAAAAATTTACCTCTCTGAAATTTTGTCTATAGTATAACAATAGAGCTTCCTAAAAATTGAAGATTGACTTTTTAAGATAAAAGTCTTTAAAGTTAATTTTTAGAAAAAAAACGAGTTAAAAAATGTATACAATTTTTATATGACATCTTAAAATACAAGCTTTGAAAAATTTATTTCAAAATCCTGATAACATTGGTATGATATCATATCACATATTATAATTTTTTCCAAAAAATTAAAACGATAAATAAATTGAACTATATTAGCATTTTATAACAGACATTAAAAATAAATTGGGACAAAACGGGCTAACTTTGCGAATAATGGATTCAAAAGACCTTTTTTCAGTATAATATAAATTTTATATCGAAAATAATTCGGTTTCGATTTCTTAAAAAAAAAATAATTATAATTCGTAAGATTTAATATTTTTGTGAGTTTTTATTTTGCTTATTAATATGTAGAATTTGATGGGTCTTTCTATATCAGAATCTTACAAAATGTCTACATATCATACATAGAAACATATTTATTTCTTTATTTACGTCTTCAAACCTATCTATACTCTACAGTTTATTAGTTTTGTTTTTTAATTTCTCCTACATTCATGCGAATATTCATTTTGCTCTTAACAATTCACAGTGACTTGTTTTATGTCTTCGGGTGACAATTTTTAATTAATGTCCCCTGGTACATTCTATTGAATGTGATTCCTTTGCGTGTCCTATAAATTTTATTGAACTGAGTTTTTCAGTGCTTATAAATGAAACTCAGCCCTAAAGATTGTGGCAGTTGCTGCAATTCTTATTTCGTCTCCATAAAATATCTATTTATTTAACTTATTATTGTTGTTATTTTATGTTGTTTGCGTTATCGCTATTTCTTTGGTACTGTGTAATGTTTGGAAAGTCTTGATGTAGTCCTGTAATGTTTCTGTTCATGTTTCTCTACCGTTTGGTTTGATTTTCATTACATTTTCTTGGATCTGCCAGCTATTAGCATGAATTAATGAGCGAAATCATTTTCCTTGGTCATAAAGTTGTTGCAAAAAAGAAAAAAGGAAGAAGTAATAGATAAAAATACAATAACAACGTTAACAAGAGACAAAATAAAAGCATCCAAAACCAACATTGTAAATGTGGAATGGAAACAGATAAAATTTTACAAACTTGTTCATACATTTTGATTTTCCTTATTACTTATTTTCTGTTTCTATTCTGTATTATTTCTTTGCTCTGCTCCTCCTCCTCTAGATAGGAAGTGATAATTTTAATTAGCGGATACATTAGCGTTTATTTTCAACATGTTCATTAGAGTGTCCCCTGGAAAAGAGTTTGGTGGAAAGATTTCTTATACTAAAATGTTTACTGAATGTAACAAAATGTATATCTCTTGATAAACAAAATTTCTTCTACCATTTTGTTTATAATTTATTATTAAAATTATGATATGAAAACTTAAGTTATATTTCGTGAGAAAATTTGAAACATTTTAGATATTCAATCGCAGATAGGGAACTGAAGATGAATTAAACAAATTAAAAATAAAATTTTTCTGTATTTTTTATCGTCAGTAGTACGCATCGTTTGAGAACTCGCAAAAAGCAATTTCTGGTGGCACTCTATTGTACATACATACGTCGACCACGAGTGAGTGTGTATGTTATTTGCCAATGCCAGTAGTAATGCTAATGATGTTAAATTCAATTTCAAGCGGTTAAATTCAAGTTCAAGCGGTCAAAAGAATATGCCCTCTGAATTACCATGTATAGGAGTCACAAGTACCTTTCTATATTCACATATCTTTTCCACAAAGTATTCCAAATTTCCGTGAACAGTCATAATGTTCATGTTCTTTCGGCATTAAGAACAATAAACTTTTTATGTAGAATATCTTACGTCTTTAATGTTCAAAAAGTTTCAAGAACTACTAAACTGTTTCTATTAACCTGCAAACATTTGGAAGATATCTTCCTAGAAGAAATCAAAGCAATATTTTTATAATATTAAATTTTTATCAGCATAGAGAAACAAACAAAAAATAGATAAAATTTTAATTTTTGTCATTAATGGGATTATCTCATTGAAACCTAAAGGATTATCAAGCAATATTGCCCAATTTTCTACTAATTTTAAAAAAAATTAGAATTAAATTTAAAAATTAAAAACCTAAAGGATTATTTAGCAATATTGCCCAATTTTCTTCTAATTTTAAAAAATACCAAATACCTCATTATTATTATTATTATTATTTTTTTTTTTTCAAAATTAGTTCTGGCTTTTGACCTATTAATAAAAATATTTGTTTTACTCTAATTGAGATCTAATATCTGATTTACTCGATGAAATTGTTTATAAGAATTAAATTACAATTGAATTGAGTCGGTTGTTGTTTCGTGTTGGATTCCAACAGTAGGACTGTATCAAACCTTTGTTTAAAAATCCTTGGTACATCTTCTGGTTTGTTCATACCGAGATTATTGCGAGCGAATTTTTAATTTGGCGTTTAATGGGTTTTTGTTAGTTTTTAAAAAATCACATAAAGTTCTTTGTTTCTTCTTTTTTAAATTAATATTTTCGTTAACTAGATTTTCATAAATGCGTTTAACTTGGATTTTATCTTGCTCTGACGCAGTTTATTCAAAAGAAAGGAATTTCATTTTTTTTCGTTGTTGAAACTCCCTGAATGGTTGAAAAAATATTTCTAATTTATCACCATCGAAGAAACATTAATGTAAAACCAAAAATATTGTTAGCCAATGAAAGAAACTGTAATTTTCTTTAATAAAATTTTAAAGTTTATAATTTGTTTAATTGTAAAGTTAGTTTGAATAAAATTTAGTTAAATTAAATAAAATATTATTAAAATTAATTAAATATATTTCAACATAGAAAAGAAATTAAAGCAAAATTTAACAAGCGCGAATGTTATATTCGGCTCGGCCGAATCTATTATACCCACCATCAAGTTATTCAAATTTTACATTATATAAGGTGGGCCGTAAAGTGTGCGGACCAAGCCTATTTTTGGTTTCCAAGTTTATATCNNTTCCAAATTTATATTTACCCTCGAACTATCTGTACAAAATTTCGTTGTCGTACATGCTTATTTCTAGGATATATCAGCAAAAAACTTTGAAATGGAGCTACAATGGGCACCCTGTGTTTCTGGTACTTTGCCCATAAGGCAGGTGGGTATAAAAAATTCTGTTACATATATTAAAAAATGTCTTGTTTATAATTAAAGCGTTAGAAGGCCTAAAACATTGAGTCCTTCTGATTTTTACTACTTTGTAGCCCGTAATTATTTTACTTTTTTTCGAAGGAGATTTTTTTCTTCATTTTGCTTCACAAAAACAAATTACAAAGTGATTAAATAGTAAACGAATTAAAAATAAAATTATTAAAGAAAAAGAAGGTGACTAGTTCTGTTTTTTTTTAATGTTGTTTTTTCATTTTCTTTTGCTTTAATTTGGAAAAGTATATCTAATTAGATTGAAAAAATATAAAATAATGTTTTTTGCTTTTGTTTTTTGTCATAGACATCATTTAGTTTGAAAGTTATGTTTTCAATTAAATCTACATAAATGTGCCACTATGAAAATTTTTCTTGATTAGATAATATTTTGTTGTTTAAAATAGTTGTGGTTTCTGGCATTATTATTTTTTCACCTAAAATATTTATTTTAAAATTAAATAAATTGATATCATAATTACATCAAAATCAATTAAAATTCCAAAACCACTTCTTTTTAATTGGACGTAGAAGATGACAGCGAAAACAATGTAATCGAAAAACTAATCACTGCCAGCAGCTGCCGGTTGATTGATTAAAATCCTTCGGTTTGGCAAAAATGATTTACAACCAACTGCTTAAAATAATTTTAATTTAATTAAGCTTCACTGGTAAACAACAGAAAATCTTAATTTAATTAAGTCCATAAGTCGGAGAATTATTTCAAATTTGGTGTTATTTTGAACATTAACACTCTGTCAGCAGCTCTCATTTGATTGATTATTGTCATCTTAATTTGAATAATATCGCTTGAAGAAAAAAAAAAATAAATAAATAAAAGTAATAATAACGTATTAGGGTTTTGTTAGAATAAATTAGGGCAAATAGGAAAATTATAGTTCACTTTTCGATCATCCATCTACATACATACATACATACATACATACATACATACATACATACATACATACATACATACACATTTACAACAATGTTGGCCTATTTAGTGACAGCTATAGCGTTTATACGCAGCTCTTACTCGCAATTAAAAAGATAGGGATAAGAAAATTTTGTGTATATACGGTGAGTGAATATTTTATTAGCAAGTTAGTAACTCATTAAAATAGATTTTTATTAAATTATTAGAAATAAAGCGTAGTTCGTTGCCTTTTCATTTTACGTTCATAAAATTTTTGATGAAAATAAGGCATTTAATTTCACTTTCAACAATCGTGCGTATAGAACAATAAGAAAATTTTCAATTATATTCCGTAAAAAAAAAAACATTTTTTCCTATGAAAAAATATTATCCCTTAACATTGAAAATTAAAAAAGTATTCTTTAAAAGAATATAATATGATTAACCTTCGCAATTTCCCGCGAATTTTGTATTCACTAACCATATTAATATTTTTTGACCTTCATTTTAAATTTCTTCTTATTTATGTTTGAAATTTTAAGTTCCTCAATTTTGCAGGATCTTTGTTCGTTTTTTTTTTCATATGTATCGCAATATTAAAGACCGATTTTATTTGTTTTTTAACTAAACTTATATTCATATGACGAAAATCTAGCTTAAATGAGGTTTCAATCAAAATCTTAATTTTTTGAGATTTTGATATCATTTTTCATACAAATCGAAATCTAGTTTATATGATATTTATATTATTTATATTTTTCGAACAGTAAACTGTTTTTTTGTAAATTTTTTCTCATTTTTGGTAAGACTAGGAACTAATTTTTTTTAAATGATTATATAGTGTAAGGAGTTAGCTACAAATAAAAAAATATAAGTTCTTGCCCACTTCAATCATCCCTTTATAATAGGGATAAAGAAAAACCAAGTTTTATAAAGTTAATAAAAAAAATAAATAATAATAAATCCTTGGAACGATGTGGGTTAACTAGATTTTAAAAAATGTCGTTATCCAACACTATTTTTGTGAGGTAGTAAAATACAACAATGTACTAAATAAAAATGACTTTTGATTAAAACAAAAAATTAAATTGAAATTAAAATATAAAAAATTTTAAAATAAGTTTAAAATTGATTTTGAGAAATATAAAACTATTTTGGAATTGTTTAGTGGTCGTGATTAAATTTTTATAAATTCATTTGTCAAACAAAATCTACAAAACTGTCGAAAATATGTATGTAAACCAGTGTTGCCATTACAGCACTTAAAGTGCAATTCTAGCACTTATTTTTCGGGTATTGCATTTTTTTTGCGAAAAAAGGTATTTTTTAGCATTAAAAGTGCAATTCTAGGATTTATTTTTAGTTTTTGCACCTTAGTTATATTAGTAGGTAAATAAGTCACAAAAAGGCTAAAAATATTTTTGTTTAGTTTACCGATTAATTCTTTTTTGTCAACTCCAAAACTTAGTCCAGCTCCAACTCCAAAACTTAGTCAGTCTTTATAAAAGAAGTGGTTACAAAAATTTGCATGATAAAAACTGTACACAATTTTTTGTAAAAGAAGTGGTTGTACATTTTTGGTCAAATATTTGACAAATGTAAAAAAAGCTTTAGGAAAATACCGACCAAAAGGACAGCTTATGAAAAAATAAAAAAAAATATACCCATTCTCAAAAAAAAGTAGCCGAAACAATAAAAGCTCTTACGTAGGGAATAAAATATTTTGTTCAATACACGAATTAAAAACTCTATAGAGTTGAACCCAATAATTAAATTTAACTTTTAAAAGCTAAATTTTATGTACTAGTTATTATAGCTCAGTGTCTTTATTTTCATAAATTAATGTTTAGAACATGTTATAAAATCATTAGTTCTAGAACTGATGAAATCAAAACCAGTTCACATTCTCTTATAACAATATGAACTAATGGTATCAAATCCAATTCTGACACTAATGGAATAGAAATTATTTGTGGTTCTATATTCGTTTTAAGGAATGTTTTAGAGAACTAGAGCTTAAAAATTATTATCATTTCTGAGAATAAAAAGAAAAAAAAAATTAATTGAATTTAAATGTGGCCTTTACAAAAGAATAAAAAACTGGTTCTGAAACCCTTCCCTAACGTATCTATAGTACTAGTTTTGAATTTGACAATTTCGAACAGAAATCATTGATTAAATAATTAGTTCTGCAACTGTTCCACAGAATGGGCGCTGGCTAACTATCACTTCTAGAGAACTAGTTCTGGAGGTGACAATTTAAAACGAAAATAGTTGGTCGTAACGCCAAAGTAGAACAAGCAACTTTCATGTGTTTTAGAACTACTTGTAAAACATTTTTTTTATTATTTTAAATTCTTTTATACCTTTCTCAATAAGACATATTAATTTATGAAATTTACTATCGACCAAAAAAAATATACTAAGTACGAATATGAAGATATAAAGTTAATGTACTTAAACCATACAAATTGTTCCAAAATGTAAAAATTATGCATAAATAACAAAAATTACATTATTTAAAATTTAGCAAATTTTCTAAAGAATTGCACTTTTTCAGAAGTCATCTAGCACTTAGTTTTTCTAAATTGCACTGAGAAGTTCTGGCAACACTGATGTAACATGGTAGATTTTTTTTTTTTTTGAAATCTCATTCAAACGAGATTTCATGTGAATATGTAAATGTGGTATTAAAGAACATAACAATCTATTGAATAAAAATATTTAATTCTTTACCGAGTTTAAAATAAATGGTTTTTAATATGAAAATTGCAAAAATTTCAATATGTTAGTAAAACTTTTAAATCAGAATCTACGGCAAAATATTTTATAGTCGCTAATCCAACTTTTCGATTAGAAATTGCAGATTTAGTTTTAACAATTTTTATTTCTTCACCACTTTTTTAACCCTCGAAGGCTTCGTAAGTCAAAACGACTAACATTAACTTTTATTAAAAATATTTTAAAATGAAAAACAAAGCAATTGATTTTTGGGTTGATGATTTAATATTAATAAAATAAGAGCAAAGTTGTTTTCAAAATATTCAGCAAAAACTGAAAATATCTCAATATTTGTACTTTTTTAGAGGTATTACATAAGTACCCTTTGTGCTAGTTCTAACCAAAAAACAGTTTTTGCATACTCTGTGCGTGTTTCAAATTTGTGATACTTTTTGCATTTTTTTTACAGTATACCTTAGTAGTTCAGAGTTTTTGTAGCCGCACAAACTACAAATTTTATATTCTATTCCTACAATTTTCACTATTCTTATAAATTTATAGGAGATTTTCGAAAATTTTCCTATGCTTGTTATATTTGGTGTAGAACATAATATATAAAATATTATACAAAAACATATTATATAAAATGTTTCTTTAATTGTTTTTAATATAGTTTTTGAACAAACTATTAATATTGACGTAAAAAAATGTCGATTGCACCATTAGTCTTAAGCATGCCTTTTCTTTTTTATATAGGAAATGGTTCTCCCTAATCATCATTATGTAATGTGACAAAAAAAGTACTTATGTGTTATTAAAAATATTTCTGTAAGTCATATTTCACTTGTTTCCCCCAAGAAATATATATTACACTATTCTAACATTCAGAACGCTCACAGCAACATACGTCTGGACTCTTCCAGATCTTATTTGCGGCTAAATAATTCTTAAAAAAAATATACAACAAACAATAAAATATCACTCAAAATAGCATTGTTGTTAGTCGAAATGACTAACGTAGCCCTTCCAGGGTTAATAGCTAGCAATATTACTGTTTTTATTTAAAGGGTATAAATCATAAAACAATGTCGTATTTACGACAGAAAATAGAGATATCAGATATTAAATAAATAACTAAGACAGATCTTATTCCATCAAATTTTAAATTTCATAAATCATTATAAATTAAATCATTATACAATTGAAATTTATTAAAAGTCCACTGAAAATAATTTAATAATTCCTAAATCACTTTTTCCAAAAACCTTAGCGGTGATTCAAAGGCGAGTTCAAGCAGTAATCGTCATCCAATTTAAACGTAGCCCATATTTTTATTAAAGTATTAGTCATTCGAATTAAATGGAAATTTTAGTTATTTTTTAATGTTGATTTTTTAACCCACAAAATCACAAAATGTTACTGATATTTCAATTATTTTAACTAACATTAGCGGTGTTTTGTTGCTCCCATTGTATGCTAACGCTCACTGTTAGCAAAAAAACGGCACTAACCCGATTTGGGAACATTTTATATTTATTTGTAAGTTGTATCAGGAAATTTGCTCGTTTTTCTGTAGAAAATTAATTTTTTTTTTTTTTTTATTTTATTTTTATATTTTTTTACTTCTTGTCATTCTTATATTCATAATAGTAATTTTTTCATAAATTAGGAGCACTTTTATCCAAATTAAAGTTAACATGTATAATTCTACTCGTTAACTCCTAACGTATATAAATTTAAATTTTATATGAAAGATACTATATACTATATATATGAAATATACTATACAAAACACAGCTATTATTTAACTTCCCAAAACAGTAGAAACTATTGTTTTTTTTTTTATTTATTTTTATTTTATTTTCAAGAAATTTGTGTAATAAAAAGCCTTCACTGGCCAATTAAATATTACAATTGATTACAATTTGCGACAACGTGCAACTTTTATTACCCCGCTTGTTTTTCTACACCTCTTGCCTACAAACGTAAAAGTTGCAGCGATTTTTTCCAAGGGAAATTCCTCAATGTAAATGGGCTGTACCTTATTTTGAATTACTAAAAATTACCTACCAAATTAGTCAAAGCTATTGTTTTAATGTTAAATAAATTAATATGTACATTTTTATATACATATGTTGTGGTTATAATGTTAATAAAAACATGGTTTCGATCGACAGTATGCATAACTTTTAAGCTTTTGTAAAAGAAATACAAAATTTAATAAAAAAACGAGAGAAGAAGGTATAGTCGGTCAAGACCGACCATATGATACC
>MINK01020988.1:0-15654 GCA_001735545.1 Phormia regina
TGAAGTTGTGAAAATGTTCTCTTTTTGAAGAACTTCCACGTTTTTTGCTGGGTAGTAAGAAAAAAATGTTTTTAAATGTTAAAATATTTTGTAGGTGAAAAATAAATTGAAAACAAAATTGAGTTAAGGAAATTATTTATATAACTTTAGTTTTCCTTTGGCTTTAATTTTCTTAAAATAAGTTAAACGATTTATGTGTTATATTAGGTTAAATGAAGAAATCTCATAATTAATATTAATCATACGCCTAGTAAAACCTATTAGTATTTTCAAGCTAAATATAACCAGCCTAACTATAAAAACATAAAAGTGGATTTGAAACCTTAAAGCCGATTATTTTTTTAAGTTTTTTTTCCATACAGCTTTTTTAAAAATAAAATTTTAAAATTTAATTTTAAATGTCAAAATAAGCTTTTTTTTATTGTAATGAAAATTAAGGTATAATTTGTTTTTATAATTTTTTGATTTTTTTTTTTTTTTTGTTATCTACTCCTTATTTCCTAAATCTCTTCAACACACTTAGAAAAAATTTCAACATAAATTTTTGAAAAACAAGAACAATTTACATGAAAAAAAATTTTAAAATGAGGGGAAGAGTTTTACAAAATATGGCCCTTAAGTTCCTTGAAAACTATTTTCAAAAATTTCAACTTAAGAGTTTTAGGAAGCTTTTAAAATTGATTTTTTTTTAATAAAGTCGACTTTAGCAAAAATAGAATTTTAAAATTCTTTTTTGATTAGGCTAAATGATTTTATGCGAAATACATTTGGCACTTAATTATCTAAAATTAAATTATTAAATTCAAAATCAAATAAGTAAATTTTAATCTCAAAAAATCGTATCATAATAAAATATCCATACATTTGAGTCCCTTTTAATTCTAGCCTCGCATATATATGTCATCATATTTAAATGTGTGTATACATATACGTATGTATATATACCAATATGTGTGTATTTAAAATACACAATTTTGAGGTTTTAACTTAGGAGACATCAGTGAAAAAAAAAAAAAAAAACAACCAAGCCGGCAACAAAACCAACTGTATAAATAAAAAGCAATAGCAACAACTAAAAAACAACAACATCAACAATCGTACATACACACATAGATATATACACTTTACACACAAACACATAAAAATTGTCATCCATAATAAAATCTCAACTCTTTTACTACATCAAAACATTATGAATTTAAATATTTATGAATTTTGTCTCTTACAGTTTGCTACAAAGTAATTGTAAATGTTTATGTATGTGTTTATATGTAAGTAACTATATATGTGTATGAGTTCATGTGTAAGTATAGTTTAGTTGTCGTATGTTTTGTAAATATATTCAAATTACCAGCAATTTTACTTAAAAGTTGTTTTTTTTTTTTTTATTTAAATATTTTATTTTCTTTTATTTTCTATATTTTCCTGGTATGTGTGTAATATAAAAGTTAGTGGGCTACAATTTACACGCATATTACCAGAAATTAGCATTGAAATGAACAGTGTTGTGTTTTATTTAAGACTTGTTGTAATTTTTTTTTATTATTCATCTACATAAAAAAAGATTTCTGTCACATAAAAAGTGTAGTAAAACCATAAAACGTAAACAAAATAAAAGTTAAAAAAATAGATATAAAAAATCTAAATAAACTTGTTTACACCGAAATATAAAGTTTGTGTTTTTTAGGCAAGAAAAAAAAACGAAACACACTTTTGATATAAAATTCAGCTTTGTAATAAGCTTTATATACATAAGTCTTTGTAAAAGTGACTACTTAATATTTGGTTTTATATGATGGGATTTGTGTGGTTCCAGTGTGAGGTGGGTTACTTAAGTTTTTCTAGGAAATTCATTTTCTTTATTTTATTACAATTTTTTCAAATTAGTTATTGTTTCTTCTAATAAAGTAAATTTTATTAAACCTTAAGAATGTATATGTGTGGGCATATGATTTTTTTTTTTTTTTTTTTTTTTTTTTTTNNTTTTTTTTTTTTTTTTTTTTTTTTGTTTTCATCGCATTTTATAAATTTGTTAAAAGATATTAAAGGTGATCAAAAATATTATAATTTATGTTGATCAATAATTAAAAAAATTCATATTTTAAAATTTTATTTTTTATTTTAGAGATATACTTTGTCTATCCTTCCGTCTGACTCTATTCAATACAGATTTCGACTGAAATATTTGTCTATTCTATTAATAATTTTCTGAACTAAAATATAATTAATTAGATGAGAAACAGAAATTTAGAGAGAGGCTTCCATAGCTCCGATCCTGAGATGATTGCAAGGTTCTTCTTTTTACCTGTATTTCTTATTAAAATCAGTTTCTTAAAAAAAGCTCTAATTAAAAAAAATCTTAATTTGTAATTACTTGCATTTTTCATTAAAATTCTTTTATAAGAAATCTAAAATTGTATTTGATTTCTTAAATACGTTTGAAATGAAAAATATCATTAATCTGTGATCATTTCATTTTTTTTACTAAAATTCGATATTCCATGTAAAATTGCAAAAAATCTAAAATTGGCTCTAATTTTTTAAATAAGTTTTCAATTTAAATTATTCATTAAAATTAAAAGTTTTTATACAAAATGATAAACAAAATAAAAATTGCCTTTTGTTTTTTAAATGCGCCTTCAATTGAAAAAAGACCTTCATCTGTGACCATTTATATTATTCATAAAGACGGAGAATTATATGGGAGTTTTTATCAATTATGAACTGATATTGATATTTCTATATATTTAAGGCATTTATGGCCTTTAAATTCTGAAATAATGAACAGACTATAACCAATTTTTATAGGCTTTGCCCTTGTTCCTAAATAATCATGAGTATCAAAATTCATTAAGATATCTTTCAAACTGCGACCTATACTTTGTTCCCAAGCTTTACTTGGACAGACAGACAAATATCCAGTTTATCACACGAATGGACATTGTTAAATCATCCCAGAAATTGATTCTGAGTTGATAGGAGGGAGGGGTTCCGAAATTCCATTCTGTGCGCTATAATCAGTACTACAAACGTATAACAACATATATTGAAGTGTTCCGTAGCCAGTATCCTTTCTATGAAACAGTTTTGGAACTAATTCTTTAATCAATGATTTTGTTTTTGTTTCGAAACTGTCACATTCAGAACTAGTGCTATAAGAGCGTTAGGGAACGGTTTAAGAACCTATTTTTTATTTTTTTCTAATTCCAAAGAGCTATTTCCTAAAGGTCAATTTAACTTAAATTTAATTTTTATATACTTTTTTCTATTTTTTGGAATTTGTGAAATTTTTTTTTAAATCTTAAGAGCATTTTTCGTATAGAGCATATATAATATTATTCTTTGCGTCCACAAAATCCACCCAAAAATGTATTTTGATAAATTTCTCTATATTTGAACTGAAATGTTTTTAAATCAGTTGGTTCAAAATTAAATTGAACATATGGGTTATATTGTCTACTTAAAAAAGTTCTTGGTGCCATAGTATAGTGGGGCAGAATCTAACATTTTAGAAATATTTGTAACTTTTTATCGGCTTTTCCGATTTACATAAAATTTGTTGTATGCGTAACATAGGTTTGTAAAATAATATGTTTGGAAAAGACACCCAACGGAACTCTCAAAGGTAGAGGTAAGGGAGCTAAAAATAAGTTTCCTTTGACATGTAAAACTATTTATTATTTATTTATTTAATTATTTATTTATTTATTTATTTATTTATTTATTTTTTAACTTTTGAAAGGTAACTTCATAAAGATGACATTAAAATAGATAATAATTCCAAAAAAGTCTACGGTTAAGAAACCCATTTTTTCGAGTTTCACTCACTTTATAGAAACTTATTGACTTTGGTCTATATTTTCTAAAACAAAAGTACAAATCTGCAAAAGCAATGCAGTTTTGGAATCTATAAAATTTATAAGTTTTCAATCAAAATTAATTAGACTTCGGAAAAATATGAATTTTACAGTTGAAAATGTGAACTAACAAATTACTTTATGAAAGTAGACCAAAAACTAATGTAAACTAAGAAATATATGTGTTTTTTTAATAAGCAAATATATTAACTTTTTCTGGCTTTATTTTTTGGGACACAGCCTTTTTATAGTCCCATTTAGTTTTTATTTTTCTCAAGTCCTGGCAACACTGGTTATTCTACTTCTTTGCTATTAATATGTTTTTCTATTTTTAAAAAATTGAGGCATTATTTAGAATTTTTATTTTAATTTATGACATAATTTTTTTTTTTTATCAAAAATGTGCTTTTAAGAATATTCCTCAATAGTATCATCTCGACCCCCCCCCTAGAATGTCCATGGCACTTTTGGGTTTAGATAAAACCTCTAGTTATTTTATATAATTCCATAAATAATATGTTAGTACTCTAACAAAATTCTTATATATTATACTGAAAATATTAACACTACATATATTTATCATACTTGAAAATAACCTTATCAACTTAATATAATATTAAAAATTTAAAGCTTTCTTTTCAACAACAATTTGTTTCCATTTTTCCTCTTTTTTTTTTCTTTAGTTTTTTGTAAAAAGGAAAATTCTTATTAATATATATTTTATCATACTTAACATTTTCCCCTTTTTTTTCCTTTATTTGTGGGTTTTTTATACTTTTTTTTAGTATTACTTTAACACTTATATCTTTGACAGCTGTCAAAAACAAAAATCGCTTTAAAAATTTTCAGCTTTTATAGTATCGTTTTAATATACTCTGTATATATAAATATATACTCATAGTCGCTTAAATACAAAACCCCCAAACACTTTTATATTTTATATAAAAAAGCATGAAAAATGGAAAAAATTAAAAACTTGATATATAAAAGCTTATAAATTTTAAGGACTTTTAAGGACATTTAAAAACTTTACTTTTGTTTGTTTATGTTATTTTTTTTTTTATTTTTTATGAATGTCTTTCCTTTTTTTGTTGAGAATTTTGTTAATGAGTTTTAAAATTGTTTTTTATAAATTCCATAGTGTTTATTTGACAATATTATATTTCAATTAATAAGATTTTGTTACAATTAATAATATTTCTGGTAGAAAGAGAGTAAGAAATTAATTAAAATAAATGAGAATTAAAATAAAAAAATAAATATATTTATAATTTTAAAAGTATTAATGGGTTTTTCTGACCTCAATTTCATAAACAGTTAATAAATTTTTACATAAAAAAAGGAAATTTATTTGTTTTAAATAAAATGTTTGCTACACAAAAAAAGCAAAGAACTAAAATTAATCATCAAATAATTCATTCAATTAAAAACTTGTTTAAAACAGAAAAAAGTTTCCAATTAAAAAATTTATTAAATCAGTTAAGTAAATGATTGAATGAATTAAATTAAATTTTTAAATGAGAAATACATTTTTTTTCAATTTGATTTTTATTTTATTTATTTTTTTTTTTTAATATATTTATTAAATTTTAATGCAAAATTAAACAATTTTGTTGATTGAAAAATATATGTTAATAATTTTTTCTTTAATATTTTTTTTAAAATTCTAAAGAAAACTTTTATTTAAAATTTTTGTTTAACATTATTTTATAAATAAATACAGCTTAAATAAACTATTTTATTTAATTTCTTTGTTGCTTTTATATTACTTTTATGCCTTATAGACCCAGTTATTTATTTACTTTTACTAACGAAAATATAAATTTATTTTCTTTAAAATGAAATCTTTCGTTCAGTTGAGCTTTAGTTATTGTATTGGTTTGTTAGTGTTTTTTGTTATAAAGAATTACTATTTTCTTCTCTTTTATTCTAAATTCTTAAACATTCTTTACTTTTCATTTTAGATTGAATTGATACTCATATTACTTATGGACTATGTATGTATCCATAATATATATTTTCTCACTCTTATATACAAATAATGGTTATAGTATTATTGTTACTGTATGTGTAATATTATACCTTCATATATATATATATATGTAAGGGTTTTTTTAGAAGTAACTATGAGAATTCTATAGACATACGATGCCTTTAGAACTCATTTATTACATTTTATGTTTATTGATGTAACCTTTTAATGCTATGAAGCAAAAAATAAGCAATAAAATTTTCTTGTTATTATTATTCTTATAAACTTTATTTATAAAATAATAACAAAAACAAGTGCAAACATTTTATTTTAGAATATAAAGGGAGAGAGAAAGGGTAAATAAAATAAGAAAAATAATAATAATATTAGAAAAACAATAGATAAGATCTTTGAAGTTATAAAAAGAGCATTTAGAAGTGTATTGAAATATTGAAGTCTTGTTTAAATTATTTGTTTTTTTTTATGTTTGATTTAAAAATGAGGGAAAAAGGTGTAGTCGGTCAAGCTTGTATTGAGTGTAAAATAAAAAATACAAATGCGATTTATGCACATTAAAGTGATTTTCGTAAGAGGGGTTCATATAGGAGCTATGACCAATTATGGACCGTAATTGTGATTTCAAAAAAAACATATTTCTGTTAAATTTCATTTAAATATTTTTATTTTTAAGGTATTTATCGGTGTTAAAACTCACTTCTTGGAAGACATTTGTATATAAAAGTGATATAAAAGGCCGATCATGATCAAAGTTAATAGGCACTGTCCTTGTGCAAATAAAATCAAATGTTCCAAATTTCATCAAATTTTCGTTAAAATTGCGATCTATACTTTGCGCACAAATATTACATGGGCAGCCTCTCAGCCGACCAGACGGACGGATGGATGGACATGTTTAAGTCGACTCAGAAAGGTTGGAGTAGAAAGATTTTGCACATAATACTCAAACACATAATACTCCAACCACCTATGGTGATGTGAGGTATAAAAATTATAATTACATAATATAATTATGGGTGATTAGACTAAAGAGCAAATTTTAAAAAAACCAAGGGTCACTCTCAAAAATCTGTGAGTTTAAGTTAAACAAATCGAAAATCGATTTGATGGGGATTTTTATTAGTACTTGTAACATTGCAGAGTACATATTTCATGATTACACTATGGCAGGCATGGATCCTAGGGGAGGGAAAAAGGGATTTCTTTTTTTCCCCAAAATGAAAACTCTTAATGAAAAATGTGTACTAAATCTTAAAAGTTAGGGAAAAAGTTGTAAAAATCATTATATTTTCCTCCCCCAAGCAGGATCCTCGCCTGCACTATGGAGCCAAACGCATATAATTAATTTGTTTTTGCTAAACTAATGCACCGATCGAAATGAAATGTATGGAAGAGTTTTAAGAAAGGACCTAAGATTTCAGAAAAATAAAATTTTAATATATTTAATGTTAGCATTTTCAAACTTATAAGAAACATATTAGTTTTGTACAATAATATAGTTATTTTTTGATAACAATTATTTTCTTTACATATTTCAAAGGAGCATGTTTCATAAATTATTAACAAAGAAATTTTGAATTGATTTTTATTAGCGACCTACACCCAGCTTCAAATTTTTTTTTTAAAAATTCTTGAAAAAAAAATGCAATTTCAAAAACTATTCAGCTTAAATATATAATATGTATATTACTTGTACTTTTTTCGTTATCCTTTTGAGAAAAAAGATTGATCTTTTTCCTTTAGACTAGAGATTTTTGCTTTAACTTCCAAGGCTTCTTTTTTTAAATATCAATTTTTTAATTTTCGCATCAGTTCATACATGGAGGATTCCATGAAATGGTTTAGACTGTAAGCTATTTGAAATTTACAGATGAGTACATACAATTTTATTTATATTATTATTATTTTTTAATTTTTTGTTAGATATACCCTGCTGAAGAGATCAATTCTACTATTTTTATATTCTAATATTCCGCATATTTTTAATAATTGCACCACCACATGAAGGCAGTGTAATAAACGTTATTATTTTTTTATTTGTGTTGTTTGTAACACTTAAAAATATTGGTCTAAGACAAATGACATAGTATCCTTTTCTGAGTCGATTTAACAATTTCTGTGCATCTGTCTGTTCATTTTAAATATTGTAGTCAATATTTTGAACAGTTTTCTCATAGTTCAAGAACGATGCCCTGTCACTGCCACTGTTTATGATCAGTTGTTTATATTACATAGCCTTATATCAATATCCTTTCATAAAATGGGTTTAGTGTTCATAAATCCCTTAAATATGAAAAATATTTTAATGCAATTAAAATCTGCGTAAAATTTCATAAATATTGTGTCAAATTTTATGAAAATAATTCATGTTCTTCATAAAATTTATCATAGCCCCCATAAAAGCTCTTTATTCATAAAAATGTTAGTATCAACGTAATATGCTGTATTTGTAAAATTTTAATTCATAATAAAAATGACCCCTTCCCAAATTCTGATCCACACCATAGTGTAGGATATAAAGCTGGACTAACTATATATGTTTTTTTGATTTTATTGTAATTTTTAAATTTAGAAAAACGTACTTGAGTGAATTTTGATTACTTTTAGTAAATTATTTTTTCATTATGCGTTCATTTATGCATATAACTATTTCGAGTCAATTTGTGCATCGATTTGAAAATGTTTGTCCGTTCGTCATAACAGTGTGTACAACATGAAGATTTTTTATAATTTTTACAAAATTTTACACATCTTTGTTCTAAAGATTGGTCCATTATTGACCATAGTTATCATCATAGAGAACGCTACCCCTCATATATTTTTTTTATTAAAATATAATTGCAACCAACAAACATTATTTTAATGGTTTTTCCTTGGGACATATATTAGTTTTGTTTTGTTCCATTAGAGCATTAATAAGTTTTAACCACCTTTTCTATATATTTTGCGGAAGGATAATAATTTGTTTGTGGGGACAACAAATTTATTAAAAATCTATTGGCAACACTGCTTTTAATAGAGTAAAATAAAACTTTTTATAAATAAATTTGAAGCAAATATATATTTTATTTTTCGCCTACAAAAGCTACAAAATAAATATACTTTTAACTAAACTACGAATCAAATGGTCTCGCAAATTATTTTCTAAAATGTCTCTATAAAATGAATTTTTAATACAAATACACATATATTAGATATTTTTCTAAACATATTAAACACATATTAATTAAGTCCCAATATTAAAATACTATTTTTTTTATTTATAAAATTTCTTTTATAATATGTCCTTTTTTATTACTCAATATCTATTAACTTTATTAGCCTTCTTTTTTTTATTATTTTTAAATGAACAAATAAAATTCAGAACATGAATTTTTATAAACATAAATACTAACATTTGGTTTTTAAGACTTGTTTTTCAGTTGACTTTTCAATTTAGATTTTCATTTTATATATAAAGAACAAAATAAGAAAAAAGCTATTAAATTGTTCATGGAAAACTAAAGCAAATGTACATTCAAAAACACACACACATATGTCCGTATTTATGTGTAAAGGCTATGAATAACAAATAAATAAACATATTTTATGTATGTATTGGTAAACTCCCACATGTATATAAACATCGATTTAATGTTTACTGAAACGAAATGTTTTTATTTTCTATTTTTTTTTCTTTCTTGTTTTTTTTTTTTTAGAAAATTTATAGTATAGTACACTATTAGAAACTCATTTAAATGTCGAACAAATGATTGATCCCATAAAATGGACAAATGACTAAAGAACATGAAATGACATATATAAAACAACTACATTTACTAGTATAAGTATACACTTAGACCTAAAAACATATACATACATATAAAGATTGTAGGAAACAAAGAGAAAATATATAAAATGACTTTCATTTGTTTTAGTAAAAATCTAAAGATTACCAACAATAAATATTTTTAATATAGAAAAAAAGCACAAAACACTGTATGTAGGTGACTATTAAATCTTCTGAAGAGTATCAAACATAAAGGAAATATGTTTATATATGTGTGTAGTTTTTAAGGTTAATGTTATAAAATTTATATTTCTTTTTTTTTTCTAATAAAGATTATAAATGAAATGATTGTTTTGATATTTAGTTATAAATATAAAATCATAGTCTTAGCTAATACTTTAGCATTTATATAAATAATTGTTTTATATTTTTTTCCTTTATTTTGTAATTTATATTTGTATTAGACACTCTCTCATAGACATTCTTGTAAATATTTATCCTTGACCACTTGATTTGCAATTTTCTGGTTAAAAGTATATTTATTTATTTATTTGTAGCAAAAGTTACTATGAAAATATTTAATTTTAAATTTATTTTCTATGGACATGGAAAATCTTGTAGCTGTTGTGTTAGTCAGTCATGTTACATTAAGTTACACTTGATTACATTTCAATACCATAATACAAACAAAAGTAACAAAAACAACAGTTGTTGTAATGATAACAATAAACAATTCCTCTTATATTTCTTTTTGCTTTAATTTATTTCCTCTTTTTGTGTTTTTGTATAATTGTTGTTATTGTTTTCTAAAGATCCTTTTTCTTATTTTTAATATCTTATGAAGGAGTTGGAGAAAATTTATATGTAAATCAATTTGAAATGTTAAGTGATGCCATAATTTATTTAAAATAATATTTAGTTATTAGTAGAAGAGATGAGTAAATGTTGGAAATTGATTATTGGAATAAATTGTTTTTATATTTAAAGATAATTTAAATTCTCAAATGGTAATATTAGAGAAAAGATTTATGAAATGTAATAAAATATTTTAAGAATAATTAATAAATTTTATGTCTTTAATATCATCACTAGTCTAGCATATATTTTAGTTTATAATTTTGTCTATAGTTTAGTCTGGTCTATTATTCTAGTTTATAATATCATTAACAGTTGACTGTACTAAGGTCTATAGATTGCTCTCCATTATAGTCAATAGTTTAGTTTATAGTTTTAGTCTATAGACTAGTCTAGTCTACAGTCTAGTTTATAGTCGAGTCTTGATTATATTCTAGTCTACAGTGAAGTCTTTAGTCTAGACTATAGTCTAAGTCTATTCTATAGTCTAATTTATAGTTTAGGTTATAGTCTAGTCTATAGTATAGGCTATAGTCTAGTCTATTGTGTAGTCTATAATCAAGCATATAGTATAGGCTATAGTTAAGTTTATAGTAGAGTCTATAGTTTAGGCTATAATTTAGTCTAAAGTCTTGTCTAAGATCTAGTTTATAGTTTAGTCTATAATCGTGTATACAGTATATTGTATAGTCTAGTTTATTGTCTAGTTTGTAGTATAGTCTATAGTCTAGTTTATCGTCTGTAGTCTAGTCTATGATCTAGTTTATTGTCAAGGCTATAGTTTGGTCTATAGTCTGTGCTATAGTCAAGGCTAAAGTCTAGTCTATAGTATAGGCTATAGTCTAGTCTATGATCTATTTTATAGTCTATAGCATAATCTATGATCTAGTTTATGGTATAGGCTATAGTCTGGTCAATAATTTAGCCTATAGTCTCGTTTACATTATAGTCTACAGTCTTTTCTATAAACATTTTTATGGTCTATTCAATACTTTAAGCGATATTCTAGTCTAGTCCATAGTTTAATATATAGTTTATGACCAAATTTGTAGTCTTGTCTGTAGTATATGTTTAAGTCTACAGTCTGATCCAATCCAGTCTTTAGTATCGTATAATTGAGACTATGATACAGACCAGCATGGTTTGTATCATAGTGAATAGTATAGTCTATAGTTTGATTTAAAGTATATTTTTTAATCTCATTTTTATATTATTTTTCAGTCTTCTTTACAAACATATTTATAGTCTATTCAATATTATAGGTAATTTTTTAGTTTGCAGTGTAATATAAAATCTAGTTTATAGTCTGGTCTAAAGTTTTATATAGCCCAGAGTATGGTCAAGCAAATAGTCTTACACATAGTCTAGTCTGTAGCCTAATGTGAAGTTTTGATTATAATCTAATTTTGAATATAATCTTCTAGTCTATAGTATCATCTGTAGTTTGCCCTTTAAATTGATAAGAATTTAATCTAAACATCTTTATAGTCTACTCAATACTCTAGTCGATAGTCCAGTTTGCAATCTATTTAGTAGGTTATAATCTGGCCATAATCCTGATTATAATTTAGTTTGTATTCTTAACTATATAACTACTCTATAATATAGTCTATAGTGTATTTTATTTTCCAGTTTATTCTCTAGACTATAGGCTATTTAATTATATGGACCATATTATAGTGTAAAATCTTGACTATAATATTTTTTATTGGCCATTTTATAATAAAGATTATAGCTACTTGTAGTCTCTCTAAGCTATTGATTTCCGTACTTTTCTACAAGCTGAGCCAGTCAATAGTCTACTCGATATTTTATTCTATAATTGTATTTATATTATAATCCGATAGCATAGTCAATAGTCTGCAGTTAGGCTAATATTCGATAGTCTATTCTATAATTAAAGATAAAGTGTATACATTTAATTTTATGTTATTTAGTTAAAAAATTGTCTTAATATAAACCCAAAAAAAAAAAAAAATGCTTTGATCCTTGATTATTAAAAATATCATTTACATTTGAAAAGTATTTTTAAAATATTCACTAAATTCAATATTAAAAATATGCATTTATACAAATATTTATATGCTAAATATATATATTAACACATACCAAAAAAGCACATCTTAACAAAAAAAAAAAAAAAATAAAAAAAGGAATATTTTCATTATATCCGTTATTGAAAATTTACATTTTCAAAAATTGAAAAAGCAAGTAAAATAATAACGAACAATAAGAGAGATATCGATGTACAATGCAAATGTTTAATATTCATACAACTAGTTTTCAAAAGCATATGTAACATACAATACTTACGCAATACCCATATACCATTATATGAGAAAAAGAGAATTCAATTTCCGTTCGGATATACATGTAAACTTGCACACGTACACACATTGACAGGTCTAGCATATGTGCTAGTATAATGATATACGAATATTATTATTATAAGACTAGCATATGGGTATGTAAATGTGTTTTTATTTTTTTATTTTTTCATAGTAAAAATCTATTTGCCAAGTTGTACAATCTATTTTTTATATTTCTCTTTTTACTAGTTGTAGTTGTTATTAACATTAATGTCACATAAAATCTTAAATTTATTTAACTTTAGTTTTTCTAATAATTTTTTGTTGTTTGTTGTTTCTATTTTTCTTGTTTGCTTTTTTTCTTTTTTAATATCTTTAATAAGCCACATGTTTATGTAGTCTGTTCTTTAGCTGATGTTTGGCGTTCATAAAATTTCCACATCAATAATTTGGGTAAACCAGAAATCATAAGGACTTTGTGATTTAATCTTAAAAACATTCAAGGATTACAAATTAAATACATACTACATATACATACTTAGTTATATATATATTTTTTTTTCTATTTTGTTAAAACATATACGCACCAGCAGCTAAATCCATCTAACCAAACAACCAACCAACCAGCCAAACAATTTCGAACATGACAGAATCTTTCTTTCTCTTTCTAAACACTCAGTCAGCCAACAAACACTCAAACATCATTATATTCGTATTTTAAGGTTTTAATGTGTGTTTTTGTCTATAAAATAGATACTTGGTTTATATATAATTTTGTGTATTATATACGAGTTTATGTTAAAACTCTGCTGAAATATATTTTGCTGTTGATAACTTTTTTTTTTGTGGAATAAAATTAAAAATAAAAAACAAAGCATAAGAACAAAATAGATGTAAGTAAAACTAATCAGCAGGCTTTGGAATGCTCAACGAACGTAAACGAATATTGATGAGAATTTATTAACCAAAAATCTTATGAGCCTATGTAAGTCTTTGTTGTTTGTATTGGTAGGCTAGGAGTGTAGTTAAAATTGGGATTGTTGAAATATTTTAAAGTATAGGGTTTTTAAAGATTTTTTAAAATTATGAAAAGAATGATTTTAAAATATCAGCCTAATTCTAATCTCAATCTCGGTAACCATTGAATAACAAAAAAAAAAAAAAAAAAAAAAAAAAAAAAAAAAAAAAAAAATAAATAAATAAAATAAAAAATATATAAATTAATAATAATAATAATAAAAATAATTTATTTCTATTCTATTACATTATAAAGATTTATTTAAGGCACCTCCAATATTTCAATAGTACTTTTTCGGTTTAAATGAAACTTTAATGGGAAAGACAATAAGAATGCCGATAGAATGTATTGTGGCATTAGAAATATTTAAAGTAATTTCTAACTTTCTCGCCAAATTCAAAATTTAGTAAGTTTTCTTTCTTTTTTTTGTGATTTTACTTTAAATAGTATTTTCGAAAAATTTCAACATTTTTGAAAATTTTCCATTCTGTAAGTGTAAAGAAATATTTTTTTTTAAATGTTGAGTGAAGGCATTATACATCGTTAAAAAAGTATACAAAAAGTAAAAACAAAACAGTTATTTTTCATAACTATTTCAGAATGTTGACTTTGCACATTGAATTGAAACAATAACAACAATGTTCCGCATATTATATGAATTTTTTCTCATATATTTTATGACTTATTACTGAAAATAAGAAATATTTTTTATTTATTTATTTATTATTATTATTTTTTTTTTTTATTTTTTTTTTTTTTTTTTTTTTTTTTTTTTTTTTTTTTTTTTTTTTTTTTTTTTTTTTGTTTCATCAAAAGTTTTACAGAATTATGAATATCTTTAAAATTTCTACAATTGTGTCAACTCAAACACCCTGTAATTTATATCTCATTAGGACAAGTTGTATACAAGATGATTTGTATGAAAGTCCAGTTCCTTTTCTACAACTCCTTCATACATATCAATACAATTCGATCAATAGTTTCGGAGATACAGATTTATTTTGAAAATATTTGTCCAGTTAAGAAAAGTCCAGTTCCTTTTCTACAACTCTTTCATACATATCAATACGATTCGATCAATAGTTTCGGAGATACAGATTTATTTTGAAAATATTTGTGGTTCCACCCACTTCTTCCTAAATATACGTATCATTAATATTAAATTTTTAAAACGTATGACTCATACGTCCCCAATGTTGTGTAGAACTTATAAGGCCTCCCTAAAATATGCTACATTTAATGCTACAAGTATGCGGATGCTTAATATTAAATAAATTTATATTAATCATACGCAACATAGATATTAGGCTTGAATAGTGATTTGAAAGTGTTTATTTTTTTTCATAATTCCATAACTTGTGAACCGTTGGAGATATCTCAATAAAATTTTATACGTCCAGAGGTGAGATTTATAATAGGATAGTAAAGAAATTTTATATATAGATACTGCTTGTAGGACTAAAAAGAAATTTTATATATTTTTATAGCTTGCGAATTTGTAAAAGGTCGCGTACATGTGTATGTTATCTATTTATGCTTAAAAGATATTCATGTCGAAATAAAATTGTATCTCAATCCTAGATTTTTTTTTTTTTGTAATTTGGCGGGTTTATTATTAACATTATTATTATTATTATTATTATTATTATTATTATTATTATTATTATTAAATAATGACCTCATTTCTTACAAAATTCCTAATAATATTACCGCAATTATTTTAATATATAAATCCAACAAAAATTATATTAATCTGTAGTCGGAACCTTCAATAAATGATGAAAATACTATAAATTAATTATATTTATTATTATTATTATTATTATTATTATTATTATTATTATTATTATTATTAT
>MINK01021040.1:0-15830 GCA_001735545.1 Phormia regina
GTTCATTGAGTCTAAAATTTCTTCATCGGTTATAGCTCCATGGCAAATTTTTTGTCGTAAACGTTTTTAGCGACTTTGAAAACTAATTTTTCAGAAAAAAATGTTTTGTGTGTGACAATATCGTGAAGTTTTTTTCATATAACATGACCTTTAATAACCACGAATAGATGGCATATATGAGAAAAGTGTTTATATCAAAAATGGACTATAAAGTAATCTTTTTGTATGAAATTGATCGATAGAGACATTTAAATCTAATAAAAGAGACAATACATCTAATGTGACTATAACAGTGATGACTATAAACGAAAACTACTGTATTATATTAATGTATTGAAGTAAATGCGTTTTTATATGTATGATTGTTTTAGTGATAATGATGAAATTAATGAGTACGGCGGACAATTCCAGTTATCACTATAACTAGACAAGCATACAAATATAGGAAGACAGACAGACAGACAGACGTCTATTCATTCAACAACTTTTATTCTTTTGCAAAACAATTGATCAACTAAAAACATCAAAACAGAACTAAAAAACTGAAAAAATATTATAATGAATCTAAAGTCATATAGAGACTACCACATAGGAAATGAACGGAACCAACAACATAACATTTTTAGTAATAAAATAATATTATTAGAGAAAAAAATTAAAAAAAAAAAAAAAAAACAAACATATGATAGCCAATGTTATATGATGATATCATTACAAGTTGTGACAACAAAAAACTTAATGACAACTAGAAAAAAATAAATAAATAGCAACAATAACAACAATGAAAAATGTCATATAAACAATATTAATGACATCATATATTAAATGATATTGCATATGTGGCCATAGGATATGTACTTACAAAAAATAATATACATGTGGGTATGTATGTGAGCAAATATGTAGTTACGATTTTTTTAAATTTTTTTGTAATAATTTTATAAAATTTAAGAAAACATTGTATTATATTAAAATAATCTTAAGGAATTTAAAAACTATTTATTTATGAAAAAAAGTCATAAATATTAATAATAATTATACGCTATATTTCCTCCAAAGCTAATTTCGATAATTTAATAAATTTTTCATCGATAACATTTTCTAAAAAAAAAATTCTGAATTATTTTTTAAATAACTTTCTGATTCGACAAAATATATTCTTTATGTTAAGTTGAGTGCATATAAAGTTTATAAGAAATTAGATTTTTAAATATCAAAGTAGAAAAACATCTTCAAAAAAATTAATATCTCTTATTTAAATTGAAAAATGCAAATATTATAAAACGATAAACTCTAAAAGATTCCAAGAACTCGTAAAATTGCCAAAAGGCTAAATTGAACTTAAAAATAACAAGTAGTGAAAAAGGAAAAAGAAATATTGCTTGAAAAGATGAGGCAACCTAAAAGTAAATAAAGAATTTCACTAATACAACTACTACAACTGTTAGAAAAAGATTATTGCCAAAAAAAAAAAAGAACTAAAGTAAAGTAAAAACAATTTAAATATAACATAACAACAAAAAAGAATATATCAACTAATAGAGTTTACTTAAGGATAAGGCCTGACTAAAAATCTATACAAAATTGGGGGCGTAAAAGAAATATTTCACTATATTCCCTTAGGCAAGTAAGAGAATATGGAGAAGACAAACTTTGTAAACTTTTTTGATATTCAAAATAATATACGAAAGAATGACGAAAAAAGGCAACAAAAAATGCAGCAATATTATTATGTTGCTTCTTTTTAGTTTTCTGCTCTTGTTAATATTGCATCATCAAACATCTAAATCTTAGCTATCATCACTCAGCTATAAAAAGCTACAGTTAGTAATAAAAGTAATTCAACAATTTAAATATTTTTCTTTTTTTACAAAAAAAAAAAAAAATAAAATCCTAAATTTATTTTTAAATTTCGATGTATAATTTTTAAAATTTAAACCTTTGTTAAAAGAAGAATCTTAACTTTTTGCTTTAACTATATAAGAAATAAGTTTAATCAAACTCTTTACTCCTTTCCTTGTAAAGTTAGTGGTGCGTAGCAGAAAAACTTACAAAAATAATAGCAATAAGAACAACAACGATAACAATAACAATAATATAAACAAATATTACAAATATTTTACTTGTGCAATTTTTCCCTACATTGTTTTTCTTATTATTTGTTGTACAAGAAAATGCTTTATATATTACAACAAATACAACAACACACAATTTTCTACAACGCTAAAAGCAATATTTTGTAACAAAATTTTATAAAACTTAAAAACAAAAACGAAAAAGCAACAACCCAATTTTGTGGATTACAAAAAAAAAAAAAAAATAATACGAGAAAAATTAAAAAGAAAAGTAAAAACCTAAAGAAACTTGAACAAAAATCTCTTTTAACAGTTTATACATACACACACATACACATATTGAAGAATGAGTAACAGTATATTTATTTGAAATTCTTATTTTGATTATTACCTTCCTTATGCATACTTATACACCCCCATCAAGCATTATTCCAGACTGCATATCTGCCTGCCTGTCTACTATTCAGTGTGTTGTTACACTCTAAAGCCTCCACAAATTTTCTGATAAAATTTTTCTCGAATAGAAAAATTGTTTACGTACTTTAAGATTCATTCATGTTTGTTGGAAAATACAAAGTAGATATTTTGAAAGTTTTTATTTTTTGTATTATAAACAATATTGCCAAAGATTTCAAATCATGTTTGAGAAATTTTATTTCATCTAGTTATTGAGCAAAGAAAAATTCTTTAGTTTTTTTTTCAATAATAATAATATTATTATTAAGAATTACAATATTACAGTTGTTGCTGTTATTTTGTTAGTTACTACTAAGTACATGTTTTATAACAAACAAACAAACAAACAATTTCATTGAAATAACTTTGAAAGTGGGCGTTCGTTCATATTTTATGTTATTTTTAGAAAATTTGCTAGGTTTGTAGAAGAGGGTGAAAATGCTTTTTAATTTAACAATTTTTCATAAATATTTAACAAGATTTAAAATAAGCTAATTGGTTTAATTAGTAAACTGTCAACATTTGTAATTGACAAGGGGGTGGCATAATAGAAACCTGTGTGGGAGCAATTATTTTGTTTATAAATCTGCCCTTTTAAGGATGTTTGTTGGTATGTAGTATGAATTCCTGAATCTGAGAGAATAGCTGCTAGTGAATAGTTAAAATTATTTGAATTGAATGTTGAATTGAAACTTTATGAAAACCCTTATCAAAATATATATTTAATATTTAAAATAAAGTACTATACTCATTTTTGCCTTTTTTTATTAAAGCCGATTTAAAATAATTTTATGATTATATCTTAGTTAGAAAAGCAAAAGGTCAAAGGTCAAAGGATTAAAAGAACAGATTTAAATTTTAAAGGAGTTTTCTAAAAAAGAATTAAAGTCAAATTAAAAAATCTTTCAGTTAAGAATAATTTTCATAATTTTATCTGTAAATATCTGCTGATCTACTCAGGCTAAAAAAAAAAACTTGACATAAATTCGTTTTTATGGTAGATGTACAGACGGACATTATTTTATCATCACAAAAGGTAATAAGTAATAATAAGTCATACCAAGATTTGAAACCGATACCGTTATAAATAACGATACCGATTGATTACCGTAACTGATACCGAAACCGAAATTAACATTTTGTTAAATATACCGCTATTAAAATACCACTTCCCTCTGTACCACTTTAAGTTCTATATTTTTATGTAAACTTTTAATATAACAACTTTTCCGAAGTCCAAAAAACTGTTTCACATAGGATCTGGATCTGAAAATCACTAGAGTAACAATCTGATAAAGGAATGATTTATATCTAATTCAATTCGCAGTAATTTAACTAATGACAATGATAATTAACTTGTTCCCGCCAGGTGCGGATCCAGCTCAAGCTTTTGGGGGGAGGAAAATAGAATGATTTTCACAACTATTTCCCTAAATTTTAAGATGAAAGTTTTGTGCAAACTTTTAACCAATTTATTCTTTAAAAAGTCGAGTTTAATATTCCAAAATGGTGTGTTGCCATAAAAGTAATATTTGTAAAAATCGTATGAGGTTCTCTAACATAATATATTTATATTTATAAAAATTTTAAGTGGATATTTATTAAATAAAAATATAAATGTGTAATTTAATAAGTTTTTTTTCGAAATTCAATTTTTTTCCTTTTTTTTTTTTGCAATAATAACAGTATTTACGGCATTTTATTTTCGGTACCGGTATGTCGTTACCGATATAAATTAAAATACCGTTACCGTAATTCGTTTCGGTTTCCAGCCTTGAGTCATACATACAATCCATACTGTATTATGAGTCATTTAAAAACCAAATAATAATGTTGCCAGATGGAGAAATGGTTGACGACATCATAGCGTACAAAAATATACAATACACTCGCGAAAACGCAGACTATTCTAAAATGTGAATCAAACGTGAAATCTCTAAAACGTGTCGTTTTTTAATATTTAGTGTTTATATGTTGGGAAATCCCCGATTTAGAATAAAATATTTTTTCAAATACTAAAAGCATATAACACTTGTTATTGTTCGTTAAAACAAAAAAGTTGTATATTTATGTTTACCGATCGAAAACGTGAACAACCTACGTGTCTGCGTGTCTACTATATTTCATTTCATGAATTACCTTAACAGTTTTGCAAATTTTATTCAAAATTAATTAACTGATTTCTGTGTTTTTAATAAAAATGTCTTGGAAATATCTAGGTATATTTTATTACTTTTTTATAGAAATCGTTTGGGAAAAAAGTTACTTTACCAGAGATGATAAAAAAATAAAATTCTTAATAACTGCTCATGTTTCGTAAGGAGTTCTTTCAACATTTTTGATGTAAAATTTTTTACATTTATTATTTTTATGTTAGATTATATATATAACAACCAACTGATGGATAAGGATGGATAGGAGTTTGGAATATGTTTGAACCCAATTGTAACAATAGCTTTAGCTGATATGGATAGTCTGGATTAGCAGCAATAGTTACACACCTATTATTCTACGCGATATGTATTCTCAAAAATGTTGAATGTTTTATTAAAAAAATGAGAAAATTGTTGGTAGTAGATATACTTATATAGGCTTTGATGAGTGTCTGTTATGCAGACACTTATTAAGTTACCTTATAGTTTTGCCGCGCACTTTTTGAACCAAATGTTGTAATCTTTTGATTAGAATCCTAGAAATATAAAACTAAAATTTCATGTTTCTATTATCTTTATAACTTAAAAACATATAAAAACCAATTAAATTTCTTAAATTCTTTCTATTTTCAGCACCATGGACTATACTAGCTTGGGCTGTTGTGCTTTGGCGTTTGTTTTATATTTAAATACATTAAATTCAGGTTTTGTTTATGACGACAGGTATGTATTTTCAAATAAAAATCATTAAAATGAAAATAATTTCGTATAAAAAAACAACAACATAAAACAAAAACAAGTACTTGTTTAAAATTGAAGGCCATATTTTTAATCTTCTTCAAAAAAAAAATAAATAAATAAAAGAAAATTAAAAAATGATTTATCCTTGTTATTAAAATAATATGGCTTTTGTTGTAGTTGTTTATATTTTAGATGTTGTCCTTGGTAAATACAAATCCTTAAAAAAAGATATAAACATAAATCAAAGCAACAACAAATGGTTGAAAAAAAAAAAAAAAAATACACAAGAAAACATAAATTTATGAAACAAGAGCAACCTACAAACCTGTAGCCAGTCAACAGTGGCTGATAAAATTAAAAGAGAATTTAATAAAAATTATTATATAAATGTTGAATAAGATTTTTCAAATAAAATACAAACTACATAACAGTAACATTTTTAAAATGGTATCATTCTAAAAGAACAATTATTAAGTAGTTTTTGAAACTTTTTAAAATTTTTCTCTTCACAGTTAATAAAAATGTTGCCAGAAACCTGGACTACAAATACAATAACAATACTTCAAACATTAAAATATAAAAAACCAACATATACGTAAATACATACATGCCCACATACTCTCGCACACTTTCTATTTTATTTAAATTTTAGCATGTGTATGTGGTTATTTGTCTTAAATTTAAGGTTCTCTAGTAAATTGTTGGCAAAACTTTTGCCAAATTAAATTTAACTTATCTCTCTCGACATTATTAAGGTAAAACAAGTAAAATATACTTATACATATACTACATATATACGAATACCAAATACCAACACAATATCATGTTAACCATTATTTTAGATTACAAACAGATGTTGGAGGCAGCATCAAAAAGTGAAGAAAAAAAACTCAGTCATTGTTCTAAAATTGATTTAAAAATGACAACATAAATTTTGTAACTTTTCATATTATTATTTTGATTTTTATCCTCAAATGGCCATTTGTTAAGCTCCCCCCTAATCTATAGAAAATCTGTAGGGTGTCTTAACCAACATGTTTTGCCATTATTATGATTATTTTTAGCTCAAAAACAGAAATCAAGTTTATGGCCAAAGTTTCACTTACATACATAAGTGTCTATGTATGTATTGCATATAAAATGATTCCTTAAAATATACGCCTGTCGTTTGTTTGAAATGCTACAGCATGTAGGAAAATATCTTTAAGTTTCATTAAAAATAACTTATTCTTAAATTAGAAACATTTTTATGGCACAAAATAAAAAGAAACAAGCAAAATATTAAGTAGAACAAAGAAACTTTTTTTCTCATGTACAACAACACTTTTTATGTCGAAAAGTTTTGCAAAAAAAATTATAATAATAAATAAATTTTGTTTCAACTTAAAGCTTTAAAAAAGATGTTGGTGGCATCGAAGAATGAATAACAAGATGAAAAAAAAAGCAAATGAATACCAAAAAAAAAAAAAAGATAGATTGCTTGCTTAACTTAAATTGCAAGAAAATATAAAATGAATATAGCTAAATAATTAAAAAAGTTTAACATATTTCTAGAACAGAAAGAAAATTTCAAAATATTAATAAGATATATTAAGAAATTTAATGCAATTAAAAATATAATTAAGCAAAAGTTTTCTTACCAAATTATTCAAAATATAATGGAAAAAAAAAAACAAAAAAGTACTGGCTCTGTTTTACCAAGAGTTTTAAAATAAATGAGTTTAACTGGTCTAAACTCTCTTCACTATTATGAATAAATGACTAAAGTAGAATGTTGTGATCTCACGAACAGGTTGCATATTATCTCCGGACACCATGTTCTCTAAATAGGATCAGATGTATAGGCATTATGAGAAAAGAAGAATACGATCTGATCATAACTATTAATTTGAGATATTTAAAAATATATAGGGTAGACTTTAGAGCATTTGCGACTTTTTTACTTAAAGTGCCTATATCTTCACAACTGTTTACGATAGCAATAAAGTTTCTTGAGTAATAAAAACCTTAATATATATAAGCCCTTTTGATCCTGACTATTTTCATGTAAGTTAATTTTTGTTATGAATATGCGAAAAAGTGTAGCTTCGAAAAGGAATGGGGGCAGAATCGTTTTCCTATATGATATCCCATGATACTTTACTTTTATTTTATAGTAATATAGCATTTGAGAAAAAACACTCAAAAATTATTATGTTTAATTGAAATTTGTTTAAAATAAATCGAATTTCAATTAACAATTGCGAACCAAAATCTATACATGGGAAAATCAGTAAATGATTTTTATTTGATTTTTGGTATATAATTATAACGTTCCTGTAGGATAAATTAAATAGGCCCACCAGCAGTGTGACGAATGTACTCCAAGAGTATTATTGCTCGCAAGTAATATTTTTTTTTTTCATTCTTTAAAGGAGTTTATTAGAAATGATGTTGAAAATTATTGTACTTTACTATAAGTTTTATAACATATTAAAAAATTGCTGATCAATTCCAAAAAAAAAAAAAAAACTATTAAAGCTATCACAGAAAATGATAGCTTGATAGTTGAAAATTTAAAAAAAAAAATAAATGTGCTCCTATGTCGAATGCTCCTCCATCTAATCTACTGTGATATACTTATATTTTAAAATTCAAACCGCTGCAAGTCTCTTAAATGATATGTACTGCATCAGTTAAAATAAATTTTTTTATATACATAAAACGATTTAAACCTTCGCTATACAGATATTTCAATTATCAGTAATTCTATATATTTCAATGAAAATTTTTTGTGATTTTTTATAATTTTGCATTTTTATTAATATATTTTAGCATCACCACCACAAAACTGTGCCAGATATAATTTTTTCCCATCGATAAACTTTACACATACAATGTTTCTTTTCAAACATTTGATGTTTTATTGGCATTGCTCTCATGAGACAAAATTTGAATATAAAGGTGAAAAAGCATTAAATAATATGAGTAGACTTATAAGATTTTAGTTTTAAAGTTTTTAATAAAATAATATACAATAAAAAATGAACGGATACTTAATATCGTGAAATCACATAACACTCGGTACAAAATATAACTGGTACAGTCAGACCCTATTATCCTTATAACTATCATTGTATTATCATTGTTAGAAAAAAAATTTAAGAGGATACATGAAATTCCAAGTCTCTAGCTATATTATAAATACATGAAATTTATATTTAAATCTGCAATTGGTCTGGCCAGACAAGTTTGCATGATTTTGTTTCCTTCATACTCTTTAACATTAATTCAATGTACAGTTTTTCTTCATTGTTATTAATCTTCAATTGGAATTTAAATAATAATTTGCACTAGTAAGTAAATAATATTGTGTTATTCATTTCATAATCGTCTTTTAAATTTATTTAAATTCGCATTAATAAAAATCTCAGCATAATATATTATATCAAAAGATATTTCATTTTTATGCTGCCCATATCAAAATATTAAATATTTGAAAAGCTGAACTTAAAGTTCACAACTTTTTATTGAAATTTACAATTTATTAAAAAATATTTACAAAATTAAATAAAACTTTTTACCTTTAAGTAAATTGTTTGCAAAATAAAACAGGCAAGAAAACAAAAAAAGCAACAAAATGTCTATAAACATGTTTACTATTATCTTTAAACGTATAAATTTCCTGATTTTCCAACTAAACGAATACGGTCGGAGAAAATAAGTAAGACTATGAAAAGAAGGAAGGTGCCATAATATGAACACAAATTTTCATTGAGTTCATTGCAACCAGGCGGCAGTGGTGGGGATGGTGGAGACATAACAAGTGGAAAACAGTTTATGGTGGTAAAAGAGGCGTTTAAGTAAAACCGAAAGTGTTTAACGTAATGGTCTCATTTTTTTCTTTGCTATATTTTCTATACTTCACATAATGTTTAGTTACTTTCTACACTTCATTCTGCAAGTCTTTTCTTTTTTCATAATTTTTTTTTTTTTTTTTTTTTTTTTTTTTTCATAATTTTTTTTTTTTTTTTTTTTTTTGTTCGTTCTTTTGTATATAGAAAAGCCTTAAAACTTATTTTTAATATAAATTGAAAGGAGGCCATCCAGTCAGTCAAGTCTGTCTGTGAGTCAAACAGCCAGCCTACACGTATTTTTTTATTATTTTCTGTATTTTGTTGTTTCTTTTCTGCTATTTTGCTGTGTATACAAAGAAAGCTCGTCTTTTTTAATTCTATACAACATTATTCACCAACTATATAAAATGTACGTTTCGGAATTTGTGCCTTCAAACGCAGAAAATTGAAATCAGCGAAACAAACTACACTACAGTTCATTTCATTCTGTGAATGTTTGTGTGTAAATATATAGGAGGGCAATCTTAGAAGTTAAATTCACATAAAATTTTACAAATTTGTTATTAAGATTTTATCCAATCGAATATTTTTAATTTCTGATTTTAGTAATCCATGATTTTGCCTGAATAATTTTAAATATTCTTTTAAGTCTGTCCCTATGTTTGAGTTAATACACCCGCAGTCGCACACATCCACGTTTAAACAAATTTATACAATTTTATTTTATACAAACAAACAAACACAACTGTTGTTGTTCTTACTGCTGCCACACTGATGTTGCTAGTGTTGTCATCATCGTCATCATTATAATTGTTGTTGCCGCTATTAATGCTGTAGGAATATTTACATTCATTGTACTTAGAGTAAATTCTACTATATTTGTTATTTTATTTTCCTCGTATTCATGTATTTTTACATAGCCTCCGGAACACTCCAGAGGAGTATATATTCTGACTATATTTTGTATAAATGTATGCATGATATTTGTACGTGTATTGATTTCATAACAAAGAGAGTATAGAATTCAAGGAATAAGTTTATGTATGTATTTGAGAGAGCGAGAGTGTATACAAATATTCATGCAAATATTCAACCAAAATCGAAAATTCCCTAGAGCTTAAAGTGATGGCGGAAATAATGGTTATGAGGTCGCCTTTATCATCATTATTGTTGTAGTCGTAGTCATCATCATCACCATTATCATCATCACTGCTGTGATTATCTTAGCCATCATTATTATCATCGTGCTGGCGTGTTATTGATGTTATTTGTTAAACCCACTGCAAATGTGAGATACTTATTCAATAGAAATTATTTCCTTCATTTCTCTCCTCACAATTCTGTGTGAAAATACGAACATATTACTTATGTGTAAATGTTTATTCAAGAGAAAAGGGGAAATACTAGTAAGGTGGCAATATAGCTAAAGTTAAAGCTAAATTTGTCGTTCCCTTTTAATGTAAAAACACTCACGCATACATACCTACTTTAATAAACAAACACATATTACTGTATACTAATGTATATACATATAGTAATACCTTTCTATTACGATATCCTGTATGATTATTTTTATTTTAAGCGCATGTATATATGTATGTGGAAGTGAGTAAGTATTGCTATTTGAATATGCTTGTATTTGTTTTTTGTCCTTGTATTGTTACTGCTCGTGTAACGATAAGAATTCTAAATATTTTGAATACCGCTTTTGCAACGTTTCAATATTCACATATTTACTAACAAAAAATGTAATAAAAATAACAACATTACTTGTTGTTTTATGTTTGTACAACTTGCTCCATGAATTCCTGATTTCCGAAAAAAATCTCTTTGGATATTTAAATAATGTTTAAGAGGGATATTTCAGAATTTATGCTCAATCATATTTAATTTTTAAACATATATTTTCGCTAAATATAAAAAATTAAGATTTTTTGTGAGAACTAATACACAAAAATGCTTAAATATGTGGTTTTTTAAAAATAAATTTGTAGACTTTTTAAAGCTATGTTAAGATTAAAAAAGGCTAGGAAACAAGTCAGAAGCTAAAACGAAAATCCTTAAGCTAAATAAAAAGGCTAGACTTAGCCTTAAAAAGGATTAACTTTATGTTCTTCAATTTTGAGTGCATGTAATAAAATTAATACAATGACAAAACTCTATGACTGTTTAGATATTACGAAATTTCTCTTTGCATTGATATGTTCTTCGCCATCGAAGAGAGATCTATATTTCTTTGGTAGATTTATACAGAAATAAAGCATTACAGTTATGGAGTTTTTTCAAGTCGATTAACACATGACTCACAGACAAGTAACATTCAACTAATCCATTATATAATGCACAAGCTATTCCATATGATCCATATTAGATATTCTAGAACAAAACCCGCTGGTTCGTTAGAAAAAAAATATTAATCGCTGACAGGCGAAAGCTATTAAGTTAATATTGATCTGAAAAAACATGTTATATTTTTGCTCTAACAAAAAGATTTTTTTCTTGAATTCCCCATAAATGAACAAACACTTTATACACTTACAACAATGTATGTGACATTATAAGGAAGTTATTTTGTTTGCGAAATACATAAATGATAGTGTTGCTCATACGCCTTGATGGAGTAGATTTTGCTTGTGTCTTTTCCTTAAACTTTGTAGTTGTCGTTGGTAATGCTAATGATAGCGCAACATTAACATAATCATATGCATATACATATAAAATATCGGAAACATAAATACATATGAAAAACATATAAGTATATATGTGGTACGACGTATACATGTGGTACATCCCAGCAACAATTTTTTAGGTACTGGTAAGCAGTACAAAATTATTCATGCCTGCCAATGGCACATCATTGATGCGCATTTGCGTAAGCTGTAAAAGAAAGCGAGAAATTTGCATTAGCCTCATATAATTTTTTTTTTTTACCGAATTACAACCTGCATCCTCTCTCGCTTACGAGGATGCAGGATTGTATGCGAATGACCTCCTTCTCCCCATTTTTATTTACAATTTAAAACAAAAAGTTCTACTAAGTTGAATGATGCAATATTTTCAACTGCATTGATTAGTTGTGTTCGAGTGTTCGAAGTAAGTTTGTTCTTGGAAAAAAATAATAAAGAGAAGAAATTTTGTGTTTTCGTTTTTTGCAGATTAAACAATTAAGGATTACCCCAATAAAAATAAATTTAGTTGATGAACTGATTTAATAAACAAATCAAATAAATGGAAAAAATAATAATAATTTTTTTTTTTTTTTTATAAAGGCATGATTTTATAGCTTCTAAAAGATTCACATAAAAGAGGCATGATATCATCACATCTACGATGCCTTAAAAGCGCATAATAAAGGCATGTATGAAACTAATACGTAACGCAGCAACGAGACCTACCAAGTGAGTTATTTTATCTCTCCCTTACAAACCTGCTTCTGGGTATGCAGCAATTTTTGCTGGGATCTTAAGCGTTATGAAAATATATTAAGAAGAAACAGGAAGAATAATACACAACACTCGACACATAGTGCTCTAACTACTACAACCTCATCTATCAATATCATCATTATAATAATGATAATTATATTATTAATTATCATTGCAAAAATGTTCGTAATAGACATTTTAATAAAATGCCGCATAATGAGCAAAAGTTTTTATGAAAAAGACTTTCGTCCTTAAAAGTTAAATAAGGAAAAGGAGTATCTTTACACAAACAACCAATATCATCAGTAAATACAACAATGATGAAAAATTTCAATGGCAGTGACAAAATTTCTAACAATACAAAATGGAAATTGAGTAGAAATAATGTTTCTGTCTGCAGGAGTTTGGAAAAGGAAGAATGGTATAGAAATTTTTGTATAGAAATTTAAAACAATACAAAAATCATTTTAACGCTTTCGATTTATACTTAATTGTAACATTGAAGTGGTGAAATAAGAGTAGAGAAGAAAGAGTAGTGGAACTCATATTTATAACCTTAAAAACCATAGACTTTTGATGTATATGTGGTAAAGTCTGTGGCGCACCGAAGGATTATGTCAACACCTAAGTTAAAGTATATCAAAAAACTCGATATCATAGATCTGAGTCGACTTTCTGCTGTTCGTCCAATGTTCTGGCTGCTTTTGTGTTTAAAATGTCCTAATTTGAAAGATATTTTGATATCGGAAAGAATTTTGTAAAAAATATTTCATCTATAATTTCACCTGGATCCCATTCAAATACTATCCGAAATAAGGTTTCATCATTATATCAAATTTGTAATAAAAATGGGAGAAAAAGATATAGTCAATTCAAGCCCGACCATATGATACCCTACACCATTGCCTATATGTACCAAAATTCGGAAAGGAGCCAATAATGGATCTGTACCTGTATTAAGTGAAAAATAAAAAATACTTATGTAGAATATTACATCGATACTAGGATTTACATGTATTAGTGCACATTTTGGTGATTCCCGAAATTGGGTCTTATATGAAACTATGGTAAATTACAAATCGATCTTCATGAATTTTGGCACACGAATTACATTAGCGTTAAATTTCAGAAAAATATTTAAATTTTAATGTAATTTTGAGTGTTAAAGTACTATTCTGAGAACACATTTGTATGGCGGCTGGGTGAATCAATAGGCTTCGTTCACGCATATGAACCAAATTTGATCAAATTATCTCTAAAATTTGCGCTATCGACTCAGAAAGTGATTTTGAGTCGAACGATATACTTTAATGCGTTACAAGATTTGCACATATAATATCCTAACCACTTATAGTGGTATGACACCAATGTTAACAAAAATCACAGTATCCAATATTGTAAGCATTGGAAATAATTTGAACACAAAAATATCCTAAGTGCAGAAAACGAAACTTAACAGAAGATTTTCCCGACTGTTTACACATTTTTAATGTATGAAAAATGTCAAAATAAAACTACTTTCGCTATAAATCTGAAACCACACTTAATAATTGTAAATGAAAGGTTTTCATCAAAACACGAATTTCGAAAATGTGTTCGGTTAAGACCGTCATGGAAAGCCATGACCGCCAAAATAGGTCATGGCTCAATGCTGTCAGAGTTAACCTAGAATAATTTTCTTACTTGTTTTAAGCCAACAAAATAATAATTTTATTCACAAAGAAAAACCCAAATTGATAACAAAATTTTGAAAATTTACCTGTATTTTATTATAAAATATGTTATTAAATAGTTAGTTCTATAGATATTGCACAAATAATATTAAAAAGTCTTAATAATAAAAATACATAATAAATTCATGTCACCCTAATAAAAACCTTTCTGAATATTATCTATATTTTTACTACGACATAATAATTGAAATACTTATAACACATTTCTTTTTAGTATCCATACTCAGGACTACTAACTCTTACTATTTAACAACTTAACAAATAAATCCGATTTAAATACCAAAAAATACGCTTTAAATGTTTTAATGATAAATAATTCTTTTCCAAAATACCGCCCCAAAAACCTGTTGATGACCTTATTGTCATAAATGGCTCCGTACAATGTTTGCCAAAGCTTTTATAGTTTCTAATAATTTTTTTTCTCCAACTGGCCAAACAAAATTATGACTCAAACAAATGACAACATTTAAGATTAATTAAAATGTTTAGACGCCAGTTTGGCTTGTTGCTGGTTTGTACATTTGTTCAATCTATTTGGGCATAAGTAAGAGTATTAAATTTTTATATGTATAAGTAAATATTGGTGTAAATGTATAAGTATATGTGTGTATGTTAAAATATACGCCAACTAAGGATGATGGTCTCTAGAGACCAATTTAATTTCCTTTTGACGACATTTGTTAACTAGAAGCGACAGAAATAAGCACATTAATTGCTAAACGAAACTCTAAACTTCCGTGGCACCTGACAGTTATAAATATATATACACACATTCATACATAGACAATTATTAACAGTGTGAAATGCTATACCTACAAATACATAGACATAGACACAAAAGCAATAAATTTCTCTATTCTTACGGGATACCTAGACAATAAAAGTGTCTATGTATAGACAAGAACTTGTGTGTTAGTTTTGATATTATACACATACAAACATACATATATTAGGGTGAACATCTTTTATATAGAAAAAAATTAAGGTATTTAAATATTCATTCTCATTTAAATATTCATTAAAGGTGGCTCAAAGAGATTGAAATATTAAAAAATTAATTTTTTTTAAACTTAAAATATCCCCGTTTTTTTTAATTCTTTAGTTTAGTTTACATAAAACACGTCATTTTTGACCAAATACATGCCAGTAATATAAGATTCCATCCCAAAACTTTAGGGAGAGAAACGAAAATTGGCATATAGTTTTGTCTTGATATTTTATACATCATATAATAATTTGTCGGTAATCACTTCTGCTCTGCCTAAGATATTGACGATCAAAGTTTGCAAAAATCCCTTGTTTTGCATTCAACTATGTAAGCATTTCTAGTAGGTGGGAACAATTTTTGTAATGAGGGCCACCCTAATATATTTAGATCTATATATATATGTATATATATATATATATATAT
>MINK01021055.1:1067-13034 GCA_001735545.1 Phormia regina
GTTTAATATTTGTAACTACACGTTGCAATAATTAAAATTTAGTAATTTTTTTCTAAAAATATATACTTTTCACCTACACTAATTGCGTCCAAACGCTAACGATGGCGCCCTCTATTTTTAACAATTATAGGAAACTTAACTTAACTTTTGATTTGTTGTGCTTTTGCGTTAGCTTTCCAAAAATGTAAAATTTTCAATCATTCATGGAATCATTTTATCTCTTATATTTGCTTATGAGATGACCATCCAATCCAATGCACTATAGAGCAGAAAACTTATTATTAGTTGATATTTTAAAAAAATGTTTATATATATTTTTTTCTTATTAAGTTTAATGCCAACATTATTGCTATTAAGAAAATTTATTTACATATTTTGCAATATATGATATGATTTTTGTTCTTTAAATCCTACGTCATTAAATTAAATATATTAATGAATAAGCAAACATGTAAGTAGCTAGACAAACAATAAATAAGAAATAAAAAAACAAATAAAAATAACAACAAAAACCTAAATAATTAAATGCATTAGTTGTGATGTAGTTGCCAAAAAAGAAATTCCTCAATAACAAGATTTCTTTATATTTTCTTAGTTTTTTTTATTTTCAATTTTCATTCATTTAACGCGATCTTCGAGCGCGTTCAAGTTTAATGTCATTCAATGTATTAAATCTACAGAATGTAAATTAGAATGTCTGTTCTTAGGTATGTATTTATGAACATATGTAAACGTGTGAGTGGATGGATACTCTTCACACTATATAATAGGTATGAACATACGTATTAGTTTTGTGAAAAAAAATGGGGAGAATATAAAAGAAAAATTCATAGTTCCTTTTTTTTAATTAATGTATTCATCACTTTAAATTAATTATAAAATTACACTTAATAACATATATGTATATATGTATGTGTTTTTTTTTTTATAATGTACCATATCAAGGTACATATTTGCAATTATAACTGTAGATTTGTATATAATATACTTTTATATTAATTTAAATTACATAATTAAATCTTCCGTGTACTAATTAATATAAACTTAATTCTTTTAGATTATTTATTACATTTTTTTTTTTTTGCAAAATTTTCAAGTTTCACTATTTTGAAAATAAATACTTTTTTAAACACAATCTCTGTAACACCAAAACATTTAAATTGAATTTCATGGCACGCAATTACTTCAGACCGCTGTTAATATTTATTTATTTAGAAAGGAACTTTTTTCATCTTTTTTTTGTCAAATCATATACATATGTATGTAAAATAAATACTACAACATATTTTACATATGTATATTATAAATATTTTATGTAAAAGACATATACACACTATGTATATATATATATATATTATAGAATTTAGATAGTACTTCTAGTAATATTATGTACAGACGCGAATATAGATCACAAAAACAATCCGTTATGACAAAAACTTTGATGAAAACTAAAAGGGGTTTTTTAAATAAAACGGAAATGTACTATTGGCGAAAATCTGCAACGAACACAATTACATCTATAGAAATAATATATTTATATATGTATATATAGATACATACATATATGTATGTAGATATATACGAATATTTATTCTTAGACCTATGAATGTTGACTAACCTTGCCAACCCAATTGATTCTCACGTATGATTGTTGTAATAAGACTTGTGAATTGGCTCAAACTGTGGGTACATTTTGTTTTCTTGGTCATTGACAATGTACTATTATTGTACGTAAATATATGTACATTAGGTTGGCCCCAAAATGAAAAGTATCGATGTTTCCAGCTTAAATGAAAATTTAATTTATTCTAAGATATCGTTTCTCAACACTTTGGTACCTATTTCATCCTTTTGTGAGCTACATCAAAAAAAAAATAGATCATTTTATTGGATTTTCCAAATTTTCTTCATATACCAGCTAACGTAACAGTATGAAAATTTAGTATCGTATGAAAGGAGTTTGGGGAGCGTATTTAATGATTTAACAGAAATTGTTTATCAAAACTTTGCACCAAAATTTTTATTTTATAATTTTTTACACATAAATATTAAAAAAAAATAGAACCAAAATAATACAATATAATCCTCCACAGTTGTGCCGAATAGGTTTATTCCAAGTTTTTTATTTGAGAACTTGTTAGAATTTTATTACGATACCAAATTTTCATATTATTCCCATCGATTCCTTACTTTTTCTCATATAAACGGTGCACCCTAATGCACATATATATGTACATTAGTATAGCCCCGTTTGTAGATACCGTTACGTAAAATTCTAATTTCAATATTCTTTTGGATCGAAGAAAACAATTTATGGCTTAACAGAAATGTCAGAACAAATATGTATAAAATTTGAAAATCGCTAGATTTATTAGTTTGTATTTTAGTGATTTGTAAATAAAACGAAATTGATGCTTTTATGACAAAAATTTTTAATTTAATTATTTTAATCATTTTACGTGAAGAAATCAGCAAAATTATTTGTGTAATTGATAAACTTTTTACAGCGATTTTTTACGCAGATTTGGAATTTTTAAAATAATTAGTCACGTAAAAACGTAGTGCGGCCTAGTTTGGTTAGGATACTACGTTACATTTACGTCTTTGGGTACACAAACACATATAACTCTCATAAGCAAAACGTTTACATTTACGGTAGAGTAATATAGCCTTTAAGGCTCTATTACGTACACTCTAATTAGATTATTTAAAAAATAGGTTAATTTTATGTTGATAAAATTAAAAATCGATTTAGAAATATTATAAAATATAAATTTTATTGAATCACACGATTTATTAAAAAAGAATTTGAAATTTAATCAACTGCAATGTAAAATAATTGACAACCCTAGTATTTCGTGTATATGTTTTTAAGTGATGTCGGTTTCAAAGTTCTTTAATTCATTTTCATATATCTTTTTTTTTTTATTTTTATGTAAATATTGTAACAGAAAAGCTTCAGTTAACATTAAAACTTCATATAGTTCCTTTACGAGATACATGAGTAATATCCAAAATGATCAATTGAATCAGTTTGCCAAAGAATAAAGAGAACACACAAATTTTAAGAAATGATATACTAGTAAAGTCCACTATAAAGTATGATGTAAAATATTTTCAACTTTTTTGCACGTCCCTAATGTACATTTTATGTAGCATGTTCTATACATCATTTGATGGATTTCGTCAGCATTATCTATCATAAACAAGATCATACATAAAAAAACAGTAAGAAAGATATAGTCGGTCAAGCAATATGATCATATGATTCTCTAAGTATCATAATTTACGGAGGGGTACAATATAAAAAATGGTGGACACTAGTGGATCGATGTATATTTGTACAGAACTTACGTATTCGTTATAATATTATGCGTATCATACAATTTGTATATAAAACTTATGAATAGGGATCGCAATTTCCCGAACTTTTTTATTTCCCGGGAAAGCGGGAAAAATTTTCGACTTCCCGGAATCCCGGACTAAAAATTATAATTACCATTACACTCATTAGCTGACCAACTATGATCCAAGTAGGATATGAATCTTTGTATTAGCAGATTTGAAACAAGATTGTAAATGTTACGAATAAATGAAATTCGAGTAATTAATTAATCTACTCAATAACTGAATACTGACAATCGTGAAAGAGTTTTGTGGGTATCAACACATTGTTAGGAAAAAGAAAAAATAATAATAATTATTTTTATTTAAAAGATAAGAACCATAAAATCAAAGAGTAACAAGAGACCTAAGTCGTGTAACAACAATAATATCATTCAATAAAATTTTTGACTAGTTTCGTAAATCATTATAAAAGTGAAATTTATTAAAAGTCCACTATAAAGTACTTATTAATTCGTAAAGAAGTTACTGATGATCTCTTTTTATATTTTGAATAAAATATTTTAAAGTAGATTTAAATTTAGCTTGAAAAAATTAACTTTGCACCAGTAAGTTTCAATTTCTTGTTTATTAATATTCCTAATAAAACATTCGATTTCATNNTTGGACTTACTTCCTAATTCTTATCTTAACTTTTAATGTCAATGTGGCATAAATCAAGTTCACCGGACTATTGAATGAATGCCATACGGTGATCTCAATTAAACCATTTAATATATTGTACACAAAAACATAATGATGGAATTGTCATTAAGATTTAATTCCTAGCTGAATTTTTAGTTTAATTTTGTTTAAAAACTAATAAAATGTATATATTTTTTTCTGAAATTCAAGTAGTTTTCTTCCATTTAATTGCTTTTAAAATTACCGGGAATCCCGCACATAATTCCCGAGAGGACGGGAAAAAATGTTTAATTTACCAGTAATTCCGGGATATATTCCCTACTTATGTGTCAATAATTAACATGATGCCAATTTTTGTGTGGGATGTAAGTTTAAGTGATTTTCGGAAGAGAGATTTATATTGAATTTATGATCAAATATTGAATAGTTACACTACAAATTATATTTTAATTAGAGTGTTCATTTCAATCGGTTTTTTCATTGTTCGAAAAATCACATAAATCGAAAATGAAGTTTTTAAAATTTACTCAAATAAACGAGTAAATTTTTTAAATTACCCAAGTTATTCGATTAATTCATACCTTAAAATTTTACTCAATTTTTCAATGATTATCAAAAAAAAAAAAAAAAAAAGGAAAAAAAAAATATAGTTTAAAATAAAAAATTGTCTTTACAAAATAATATATAATTAATATTTTGTGTAAATATTTTGCTTTGATAATACCGTCGTATCTCTATATTTAACATATTCATTGATATGGTCTATCAATTGTCTATCAATGGTCTATCAATTGTCTATCAATTTGTACACATACCAACCTATGTACAACAGAGGTTTACAGTTGTATTCAAAATATTTGAACAATGTTTTTAAATATCGGTTATTTATTAAACCCAGATTTATTTTGAGTATAAGGTTTTACAATGTTCTATAATTCATTGTTCAATTGTGTTCAATATATAAGTAGCAATAAGATGATCATTTAAAATTATAAAAATTTTGACAGTTTTTAAAATAATTTACATCTATTTGCATTATACTTAGTAATCTCTTATGTGTATTATGTTCTAGTTCAATAATATAATAATTTTTTCTCCCAAATGCACACGTAGGAATTTTGGAAAATTAAATAAAAATTTTTTGATTTTTATTTAATTTTATATATAATTCATATATTGCATTTTATATTTCATATTATTTATTATATTTGTTTAAAAATTATTTTAATTTTATTTCATAATGTTTTAATGTGACGTTTATCTACGTATTGTACTTTAGGCATATATTCGGTTCATTTTACTAAATACAATGTTGAACCACTTTTAGATTCGAAACATTCTGTACACATTTTGAAAAATTGTTTTTAAGAAACATTTTTAGAAAATTAAAATTAAAACAACCTAAAAAATAGTTAAGAAAGAAAATTCTATACATATTTTTTATAACAATTATTCAATCAATCGACATAATTTGATCGAATAAATTGTTAGTCGAAATTCTTGATTTTTATTTAGTCAAACAATTATTTGATATTAATTAAATTCTTGTACTTCACTATCAAGTTTAAAACATAGTAAACATTGAAATATTTTGAAGAGTCTTGAAAAACTGTTAATAAAGTCCACCTCCGAAGGAATGTATGTTGAAACTTTTAAAAGGAAAAGGAAATAAAATATTAAATTAAACAAAATTACTTCGTTTTCAAGCTAATTGGCAAAAATTAATGTGACCCTATGTTGAATTCTCCCCCCTCTATTCTACTTGTTTACTTAACTTAACTTCTAAACTAAACACGGTAAATATGAGGTTTTAGTTTCTTACTACATTGGAGAAAATTGTATCAAGACAAAATTAAAATTTTTATTTGAGTTCCAGATATTTTTTTATCTTTGTCAATTATAGGGGAAAACGTATATCATAATAAACCCTGTAAAAAGTACCAACAACAATCAAGATGGCGACTTTTACCAAACATTATCAAGACAAATTTGTCAGAGTTCGAGTGCAGACAATTTTCTTTTAACGCTGCAATAATACCATGTTTTTCAACAGGTTTTTTTCAGTCAATATTTTTTTAATATTTAAATAGAATGATTTTTAGTGTTTCAAAAATATAGTTTATGATATAATTGATATTAGTTTAGATAAATTAAACAAATAAATTGGTAATAATTATCTTGAATGAAATTTTAATGATTTTGGAACTAATCAAATTTATTGAAACTATTAAAATTATATTTTTTTCACACTAATATCGTTATTCCGTGTTGCCAGCCTTCGGCTGGTCTTAAAGACTTTCTCTTCTGGATATGTCAAATACCGGCATCGATAATTAAGCTTTTTTGAATATGAGAAAATATGAGAAAATTTAAATACGTTATTTTTATACAAAATTTTAATTTTCATATCAAGTTAGTTAATATGATCGTGTTATGTATTATTAAAAAGGTATTTCTAAATGGCATACAATTAAGATCAGACAGTTATTATCAAAGTCAGTCAAATAAGTATAATAAAATTTGAAAGGGCTATATCTTGTAAACCGCGAAAGAGCAAAAAAATTACATCACTATAATCTCAACTAAAAGAACTCTTGAACCAGTACTTGATTTATGCCATTTTTTACACTTCATTTAATTTTTTTTAAATAATTTTATTTCTTAAACATGTTAACAGTTAACCGGCTAACAGTTTTTTCTGAATTTCAAAAAGTGCAGCAAGTTTTTTCAAAATACCTACTATTTTAAAACCGATTTCTTCAAAAAGGCGAATAATCGATCACCCTAAATAATGCTAACAAATTCAATCTAAATTAGACAAATCTTTTTCATGATAAAATTATGACATTTATCTTGATAAATATTTGTCAAATGTAGACTCAAAGTTATACACAGTAAATAGCTTTTTGAACAAGAATTTCTTAATAAACACATTAAAAGCTAAGAGCCGTATTCACAAAAAATAATGTATGCTTGATAAAGGTTTACTATTTTTTTTTCTTATGGAAATTTACATACAAATAGTTAGTAAACCTTTAACAAACACACATTTTTTAAATTGTGTATTAACTAACATGTACCTCAAACATAAATTAAAAACTTTTTGAATACGGCTGATTATCTTTAAATCACTATTTATAAAATGTTTGCACATTTTTAGATTTTGTATCATTATAGAATGAATTTATTGCCTTCAAAATTACATTTATTAAGTTGATTAAATTCGAAAGTTCAAAGGCCAAAATTAGACTTATAAAATTAAACATTATATATTTTTAAAATTCTTAAAAAATATTATTAGAGTTGTGTTACTCTTATCCATACCCATGTTCAAAAATTTCAAATTGAACATACTTTAGTTATGTAACAAATTAAAAACTTAATTCAAAAAAGTATATAAATTTGAATTTTAAATTTTCATAAATTTTTACATGTAAACAAATTGTCATATTCTGCTACATAATTTCAAATCCAAAAAAGGTTACAACTTTAATTTTGCCTCGAATATCAATGTATAATTTTTCTAAGAACTTTAAAATACCGTTTTTTAGAGATTTTTATATTATCGATTCTGACTTTTGAGCTTTGGAAGTAAATAAATTTTATACAAGTCGTTTTAAAGTCAATATATTTTTTATTAAATGAAAAAAAAAAATTGTATAGGAATTTAACAATATTTAGTTTAGAACTTATGAGCAATAAAGTTTGTACACTTTTAGGAAAATTTTTAAAGTTTTTTTTTTATTTTTGGACTGGAAATGGTTTTCAGTGTGAAACTTTGTGATTGAAATATTTACATGTCCCTCGTGTTCACTAATTAATAATCACTAAAATCAATTTATTTAAAAGTTAAGACTTAGAAGATATATTTACATGTTTCTTGTGTTTACTAATAAATGACTATTAAAAATATTTTGTGAAAATTAACACTACGATGGACTCGGGTTTGTAACAATAGCAGGTGGTTGGACATTATTTGTAGAGTTCATTATGGGATTCGATGAATTATCGCATTGAGAATTTACTGGAAAATAATTGTTGGTGGGAGGTAAACTTTTTGGGAATAATAGATTGTTAGCAAAACAAAATGCTGATGCATAATAGGGAGGAAAAATAGCTGGTATGGTGGCAGTTGGTGAAGGAGTTGCATTGGTCTGTATTCCCAAATTAGCACCACTTACAACATTTGTCAAGTACATATTATTTTCATATACTCCTTGTCGTTGTGCTATCTTTAAACGGGATGTTAATTGTTTTTTCCATTTTGTTCGTCTATTTTGAAACCATGTCTTTATTTGTACCTCCGTTAAGTTTAATGACTTTGAAAGTTCCATTCGTTTGCTGACACTTAAATATTTGTCTTGTTTAAATTCATTTTCCAGTCTTTCTAGTTGTTTTGCACTATAGGCCTGCCGCGGCTTACGATCAATTCCCTGCTTTCGGAATCGTTTTGCTGTAAAATTGAGATAGAAGAAATAGTTATTTATTAAATTTCAGCTGCTTATAAATAAAATATATGGAAAAATTACCATGAAGTCCCATTAAATGATGATGATGATGATGCAGGTGATTGTAATGTGTTCCAATAATTGGTTTTGTAGGCACACCAATCCAATTACTATAAATAACAGGAGCAGAGTTTAGCCCACCATAGTTGATTAATGGATGTAAACGCTTTATATTTTTATCGTAGGAAGGTATTGATGAGACGCCATTGTTTAAAATATTACCAAAATCAAAATTTGCTAAAAAGAGAATAAGATTTGAAATAACGCTAGTCATGTATGTATTTCTTTGTAATGAAACTTCTAAAATTTGGTCTGTTTTGTTCTAGAAGCAATTTCTCTTTAACATTTCAAACATGTTTAATCGAGTAAATGATATAATGGAACCCAAATGTTCGGGGATTAGATAAAAATATCAATAGAAATGTTGTTGCCATCAGTGTTGTCGGAAGAAGGGGAAAATTCCAACATGTAGGTATTTTTGTCGATAAATTAGCGTCGTGGGGAAAATCGGACAGATTTTTAGTTTTTTTAAAAATGCAGATACTTTTTTAAAAGTTTACTTTTCTGAAATAAACTCCTAGATTAAATTTACAATTTAATTTTTTAAGAAATCAATAATAGAAGAAGATCGCAATTTCACAGAAAAGATATTTGAAATTATTTTGCAATACAATTATTAACTTCTGTATTATTATATTCTGTATTCGAATTTAACTATATTATTTATTAATAAAATTAACTTTCTAATTGGTTAAAAATTATTTTTTACCTAATTGACAACATTTGAAAAATATAAACAAATTTAATAATTTTTCATCATTTAGTTCTACAACTGGTGAAATCGGCACCACTTCAGATTCTTTTACAATATCCTCAGAACTAGTGGTATCACAACCAATTTTGACACCAATGGAGTAGAACACTTGTATTAAAAATTTCACAAATTTCAAAAATTAAAAATGTATTTACAAAATTAAATTGGGTTCAAATGTTAGAATAAAAAAAATAGCCCGTTAGAATAAAAAATAAAACAACAGGTTCTGATACTATTCCTTAACGGTTCTATAACTCTAGTTCTGAATGTGACACTTTCGAACAAAAATCATTAATAAAAGAATTAGTTCTAGAACCGTTCCATAGAATGGGTACTGGCTAGTTAACACTTCTACAGAACTAGTTCTGGAGGTGGCAATTTCAAACAAAAATCATTGATAGTAACGCCAAAGTAGTACCAGCATAGGCTATTTTCAAGTGTTCTGGAACTAGTTGTAGAACTAATAGAATTTTTCATGGTTAATATTATTATTTAAAAATTATTTATTTAAAAATTAAAAGTTTTGTTTCGTTTTTGCTTCAATATTAATCGTATTTTTCTTTTCTTTATAAAAAAAAATATAACAAATACCAATTAATGTTATTTTGTTTGTAATTTTTATTTATTTTTTTTTTTTTTTAAACTGCACCGGTTGCTTTTAGTACACAAAAATATTAATACTTATTTAGTATCAATTACATTAAGTTTTTAAATAGGGTTTGAATATTTGTCTTAAACAGTTTGGTGTAAAATTTTACTAATTTACATTAAATAACACGTCAAATAAGTACAAATAAGTAATTTACCAACTAGATGGGCATATATGTATATACATATATACATACATCGTTCTGATTGCATTTAACACTTTCAAGACAATAAGTTTGGGTTTGTCTCAATTAACATTTTACACATCAGATTAAAATGTTTACACTTGTGAAACAATAACAAAACTAAAACTGAACATTTTTAAATGTGTGAAAATTAAAAATAAATATACAGGTGCGTATTCAGCCTAAGTGGTGGGGAAGAGATAGAGGAGTCATTTTAATATAGATTTTGTTATTTAGCAACTTTATTGAATATTCTTCCTTTACACGAAAATTTCATGTTTATCTAAAAACAAATTATAGTTTAGGAATCTAATAAATGTTAAAAGTTTGCAATCAAAATCTATGGGACTTCAAAAAAATGTGTATTTTATAGCCGATATTGTGAAAAACCCTTTTCGAAATTTTCCCCGCTTTTTTCTTAAAGTAAATAAGTAAATAAATATTAAAATAAATACCTTTTATAGAACCGAAACTACGTCACTTTTAAATTTTAAACGCAAATTCCATTTTTTGCATATTTTGCACAAATTTAAATTCGAACATTGGCTAGGGGAACAAATTATTTATTTTGTTATGGTATTTTTTATAGTACAATGTTTTTGGAATTATATATTATTATATTGAGCTATATTCACATTGATCAAATATTTGACAAAAAATAAAAATAATAAAAATAATAAAAATAATAAATTTGAGTTGTTTGATCTTGCAAATGATTTGTAAGAAAAACTTCGTCAAACAATATTCGGTAAAATGTTAACTATGATTAACGATAAGTAAAAATATTCTCCCAATAAAATGCAGAAGTTAGAAAATTTTTAATATAGTGGTTTACATCATTTTGGTCAAATATTTCATTAGTCTGATATAAAAAACTGAAGAGATTTTATAAATTAACTGAAACTGCTAGTAAGTAAACATAACAAAATCTTTGAACAGATATTTATATCATAACATGAATAATAAATAATTGTTTTTCTAACAAACTTAAGTCAATACTCGTGTATCCATGCAATCCATCCTAAATTAGTTTATAGTTCGATTGAAGAACTCGCACAAAAGTTTAGTTAATTTAAATATGATTATACGTTAACTATATTTGTGAATAGTTCTTTATTTTGCATTATAAATTATAAATTATTTTGTTATTAATAATTATTCTTAATAAAGAAAAATTGCTTTCGTTTTTATCAAATAAACAAATTTTAAGAAGTTTTCTAGAGGAGTTAATTAAATTAAGTTTTTTGATGAAATTTAATAATTTAGTCGTTAAAGCAAATCCATTGAAATAAAGGATTATGCATTTTCATTTATTTATTTTTTTAAAAAATATATTTTATGGCGGAAATTACAGAACTTTAAACTAACAATAATATAATTATATTTTCATAAGAAATACCAATGAACAACTTTCCAAAGTCATATATAAATAAATTAAATATAAAGATTCTGGACATAATTGGCCAAAAAATTAAATGACTGCTGTCAAACTGTTTCTAATGTTATTAAATAGTATCAGGAGAATTCGACCATTGATAGGAAACATAGGTCGGGGAGAAAAATGGTCCACATGATATTTTGAAAAGTAAGAAAATTGAATGTATATTGGAAAAAATTCTTGACACATCTGGTAGAAATTTAAAAGTCAAGAAATGAGCACGGAAATTAAAATCAAATTTCATACAGAAGCTCTCATTTTGTAAAATGTTCGACGAAATGTATGTACAGACAGATTATTTACAGTTTCCTGGTCAAAATTTGTATGTTGGTCTTACTCAAGGAT